>PNEQ01060070.1:0-161514 GCA_003012365.1 Medauroidea extradentata | reverse complement strand
AGGTGTCTTGTTCGTTATTCGAACCGAGGTCTGCGGACCAGGAGTGGACCACTTTCACCAGGCCACGAACAGTAGTTAAAGCTTCGGCTGTCTGCAGTGACTTCACACTTGGTTCGCCTTTCCCTAATTACACCAGCTATGATCACAGTAGATATCGACGATCTGGCAACAACGCTTCCCGCGGCACGAGTCAGAGTTCACGCGCTCACGTCTTATTGGCTACAGTATTTAGGCTGTAGTTTGAAAACGGTGCATCGGAGACCCAAGGTTCCTATATTTTTCTTAATCTGCGTAGTGCCCCCGACCCGTGGTTTCAGTTTGTCGGTAACCTTTATGAACACCCTGTATAATACGTAGGTTTTGCTTACAGTTACATGAACATAACAATCTTAATTAGCAAATATTTCTTTTAACTGTGCTGAAATATGTAAACATCTAACATGAATTCAATTACACAATTACAAACGAAATTGTCAGATCATGATCATTGAGGGTGGGTGGGGAAATTAACTTAATTAATTACTAATCCTATTAATTAATTAGGGATGGTGGCTTGGCAGCAAGAAGAGAGAAGCATAAGGCGCTTTCACCACTGTTGAGAACCATTATTTTGCTTTCCACTACTAAGGGCTTCGCTACAGTAGAAGTCATAGGGATGAATAAATATGTGAACAAGGATCGTTCTTTAAGTTCTTATAAAGTTTAATATAAAGCCTACATGATTATAAGTTCGGAGGGGAGAGATATGAACAGAGTGAATTATATTTAATTAACTACAATGGATTAAATACAGGCCTAATCGGAGTTGACGTTCCCACCTTGTTCATGATGCCGAAGGTTGTGTGGCTGTAATCGCCTAGCGGCGAGTGTCTAGGGACTCGAACCAGCGACCCTCTCTCTGGCACGACGAGCTGTTAGCGGCCTATCTTGTCCTCTACGTGACCTTAATGAGACAGACCCTGTTTTACTCGCTACAGTGCCCTATTTCGTCGTCCAGTTGGCCTTCTTTGCACTGAGGTTGCGGAAAGGGAAGGGTGTTATAACGCCGGAATATTTGACGTTTGCGTTTCGGCCACGGCGGCACTCAGAACAACTGGCAAAGCGCTTCTCATTTGTTGTGGACTCATTCTCTAGAAAATCAACAATCGAACTCTTGCGAGTAAAGATAAATAAACCCCGACCTTCCGATACCATAATTTTTTTCTTCTGTCATTAGCTCGACCGATTCCCCACCGGTTGCAAATTGTAACTTCATGAAGACAATACACGTCAGAAAACCATACTTTCGTTTATGACATCGTATTGTGTAACTGAGATTTGGCTTTTCTTTCTGCGGAAAATGTATAACTAATTTTAAGGAATCATTGTATATTGTATGTAGTTTTAATCAGGGCTTGCATGGAAACATTAGTAATTCCTATCAAAAAGAGATTTTATTTCATAATGAGAGTTCGGTTTCAATAGATATGTTGACCCACCAGAGGACTAACATCAGGGATGGCTAACGACGTGTACTGTTGTGAACATGTAGGAACATGACACTTCTACATTACAATACACATAGTCGTAACATGCATTCTCCTAGGTACAGAACAGTCAGATGACGGTGAATCTGTTGTCCGCTAACATATTTTACAATGGCGAAGAAGACAGTACTTCTTTCATATTCTTCATGTTCATTTAAATTTCTGAATTCAGAGAAAACACACATTGAGAACCTCTAGAAACTGGAACTTCAAAGTCTGAAACATATTCAATTAAATAAGAACGAAGCATAGTTGTTCGCAAAACAGTATATTAAGTGCTACAAGCTTTATCTTCACAGGAGTTGAGCTGACGCCAATGAAATGTTCTCCCGATATTTAAATGTGAGTAACGTTGTGGACTTCATCGTTGGTTGAGTATTCTCGGGACATTCTAGTTTCACCCACTTCTGCCACTCCTCTATAATTACGTCACACCATTATCACAACTGTCATGGCAACGATTGTTGGAGTTCACAAAATCTCGCTACTCTACACCTTAATACTGCTTTCCTTTCAACAATTGAAACATTCCTGAAGAGATTGAGGTAGTACTTTACCTATTTTTTTTGTGCTGGACAAAATTAATGTGTTTGGTTTCCTTCAGTACCGAAAAACAGATAACAGTAAATTGCTTTATGGCCGAAGATAACTCGAAAATACCGGTAATAATCGGTATATTTGAAACATCATCTTAGAAAAAAGACGTACACTAACCGTGCTTAGATAAGTCAATAATCACCTCTCATAAAATGTTTTATTTGACTAGATAAACACGTCTGGGTATTGAAACATTGCCATGAAACTTGTAATGGTTTTATTTTAATTTTTAAAAACGTTCATTACAAGTCAACACTAACATTTAAAAAAAAAAAATAATCTTTATAGGAATTTTAGAACGTGTGTTTTGGCCGTAACAAAAAAAGGAACTTGATGTCACACATTTGTTTACGAACTATGTTGTCTAAAAATATTAAACACTTACTGGGCGTTAGCTCATGTTGTACAGAGTGTTAATATTTCTGCTTGCGCTGTGCGTTGGCAGGAAAGTTAAAACAGTGAAGTGACTAGCGTTTTAAATGAGATAAGCATTTTATTATCTGCACTTATCTTCGTTCAAAGTCAACGTGAATTGGTCGCCTTATAAGAAACATTATTTATGACGACACTTCCGTGCAGTACTAGAAACAGTTTTACTCCAACTCAATCACACCAACAAGATATTTCCTAGGAGAAGGTAAAGTTCGCTACATGCAACACACATGTCTCTACGGGCGGTTGGTTTCAGAAGACGATACAATACGATTTGATTGCCAGCTAGCCATATTGACTGATTTTACAAGAATGTTTTGAATGTGTCTGTGTGATAAATAATTATGTAACTATGGCTGAATAAATAAATACATTTCACTTTAATGAAATCAACAAACAATTGCTTTAGCAAGCCCCAAAATAAACATTTATAGGTTGTTTGGGATAAAGTGATCACTTTTGAAACCTTACTTGTTCTTTTCTTTCAGATTATTTATAGTTGCCTTCCACTTTTCAGTACAAACACTCTACAATTTGTAACTATCAAAGATTGTACCGTACACAAAAGTTTACTTCTAGAGTCACAGTAAATATTACTTTTTAAATTGTTGTTCTACACATGATGATCTCCAAAAAATAATTTCAATACGTTGCAGACTATGTTAAATATTAATCTTCTTTCCGTCTGTCAATAATATTTTTAAAAATTAAAGGTTGAAATGTTGAACAGTTTGTGGTAAGTTCTAATTATAGTTTTTTATTTTATTCATTCCTAGATCCTTATGTTATAGGTGCAATTACAAATATTTTATCACAAATATATTTTTTCAACGGACTTTTTAAATACCATAAAAATTTTACGCAACCGTCATGCTAATATAAATATTTAATCTGTTTTTTTTTTTTTAATCTATACTATTTCCGGCATTTCACTGTTGTGAAACAGCTAATATCCGAATGTATTTCGAAGAGAGGAAACTTAAACCGAAATTTCAGTGTTGTATTGCAATTCATTTTGGAATATTTATATTCTAAATAATATTATTGTACCAACTGGCTGAAAATAGAAATAGATCAGGCATTTTGGAGTGATGACTTAAGTTCATTGAAAACAACAATCTTACATACTTTTTTTCATTTCAAACAGCAATGTCTTTAAAATTACATTTAATTCAAGTTTTATTAGCACAAGCTCACACTACTGTAACATATCTTTCGAGATTTTTCATGAAAACGCTTAAAAACTTAAAGGTTCGCTGGTCAGTTAAATCGTTAACATCAATACTGTCACATGCCTATTCCTATTTATGTTCATATACGTTTCTGAACAGGTGGCAATTAGTTTCACAAGTTTTGTGATAATTTAGTTACAACAAAATATACCTCGTATCTCGTCACATTTGTTTGACGGATAGAACGAGTCTGTAGTTTACCCCCCTCCCCATCAAACCTTATTCTCACGCCATTACAATATCTTATGCGAGTCCTCGGCGCAGTGACTAGCGTGACGAAGACTTTTTGAACAGATGACTGCTTGCGTTTTATCCCAACTGTTCAAGGCCAGAGTGACTTGGCTTGAGGAGGAAAACATGATAACTACACACTTAAACCTCCAGCGCAGATGTGATATGACAAGAGTTCTGTCAACACCTCGTAAACTTCTCTCGTCTGAAACTCAGGTAAGACTTGTTGTTAAAACCAGCATTTCTGTTGAGTGTAAATAATTATGTCAGGACAATTAAAATGTTTTTCTGTAACTGGCGTTCAAAGACATTTACAGAGTTGTACTTTGGTGGCTTAAAAATACTTTCTCTACATTGCAATGCGTGTTGTTTCATATGCGATCGAGATTTACCTTAAAGTTGAACAATATATGACAACATAGTTATTTTAATTTGTTATATATGTTTTCTCTCCAGTTACTTATTTACATTTGCCTATTATACTGTGTAGAATATTAATTGGGTGAGAGTTTATATGTAACGAAATAATCTTCCCAGTTAGTGAGTTATGAAACTGCGGAAATGTATATTTGTTATCGTAAGTTCAGCAAACCCAGTAGGTTTCATCAAATGGAAGGTCATATTTAACGTTGCGTGTAAACTGTTAATCAAGTCACATTCTACGTTCTAAAATAGCCTGGAATCATATCTCTATAAATAAAAGAGTTCACTGACTGACTGACTTACTGACTAACTACAAAATCAAACTTCAGCCTGAACCGCAGGAGCTAGGAACGTGTAATATTTTGTGTGGTTTTCTTTTAGGACATACGCGAGCACTAACGTGGGGATTTACGAAATTCGACCCATAAGGGGGTGAAATCGGGCGAGGCGTGTTTTCAAAGAATCATCGATATATTATCTAGAACCCGATGGCGTACTGTTGAGATTTTCACTTCAGTAAGACACTCATAAAAATGCATACTAAGCAATTTTATGATTTTCCTGAATTCATAATTTAAGGAAGTGAAAATAACTTAACTATTTTTTCTATCAACTATCGATATCTTTCGAACCCTTCTGGATAAAGAATTGCATTTAACTTCGGAATTATGCTTACATAAATACCCAAAAAGGAGTTTAAAGGATTTTTCGAAATTCGACTCCCAAGCAGCAAAAAGGGGATATATATATAATTTTTTTTATGAATTGTCTATATGGCTCGAACCAAACTAGTTATCGGCGTGATTTTCACTTAAACTGGATGTGTATACAAATGTCCCAGATAGGACTTTAAGACGTTTAAAAATTCGAAAGTTAAGAGGGTGAAAACACACGTGATCTGTTACTTGAGATTATTCCTCCACATCAATCAAACCATTCATTAGGATACTGAAATTATCTTCGCTACAGAACGGTGCTTAGTAAAAATCCAAAATATCACTTCAGAACATTTGCCAAATTCGACCCTAATGAATTAAAAAAACGTAAATTTAGTCTAATTCATAATCTCTATGCCTAAAATGAAGTGTTCTACTCATTCATTCACTAATCAACGCACAGCCCAAACAGCTGGACCTAGAAACGTGAAATTTCCAGCGTAGATTCCCCTCACAGCGTAGACACTCACTAAGGAAGGGTTTTTCGAAAATTGGAAAATAAAGGGATGAAAAAGGGCAAAACGTCGTTTCGCAATTTTTCGAAAACTCTCACCTTGATTGTATTATATTGTTAATATTTTTATTTTAAACATTGCCTAAGCAAATGCATATTTCATAATTTTTCGACATTTCCAACTTCAGAAATTAAGGGGTGAAAAGCCGTTAAACGTGTTTTCAGTAAATCCTATATTTATCTTAAACCACTTAAGATATCGAGGTGATCTTTGCATCTAGATGGTGCTTATATAAATGTCTAAAAATAAGTTTTAAGATTTTTCAAAATTTGTCCTTTATGCGGCGAAATATTGACACGTGTTTTCAATTAATCATCCGTATTTTATGAACCATTTGTGATATTGAGGTGATTTTTGCTTTAAAATGACGCTTTCGTAAATACCTATAAAGTAATTTCAGGATACGTGCTCTTTTATTTTAAGTTTGCGTACGTAAATATATACAAACCAAATTAAGGTAATTCGCAAATTAAATAGATACAGAGCGTATAGTAACACCATCAATTAATACGTAATTAAAAGTTAGTTAATCTTTTCTATAGTATACGCGGACGAAGCCGCAACGGGACAGATAGTCAGTTTATATTGAATCCATTATGATTTCAGATATCAACACGATTTTTATTTAAGACAGATGCTAACTTCAATACCAGTAAATTTTTTTACGAATTTTCTATATTTAACACTTCATAAATGTCATAGTATGTTTAAAAAAATTTAATTACCACGATTTTAAGTCTATGTACATTAAGGAAAACAATTTTTATTTAATTTTAAAATAAAAGTTTCCTTAGATAGATATCTGATTTGATCGCAACATTTTAAAATAGCTGTTATTTTTAATATATGGAAACAAGATTAACTAAATACACAAACGTCAAGTCAGCTTACTTAGTAGCATGTGTGTCATAAGTGAAATAAAATTCTACAAAATATGACCTTATATTTGACATATTATGATAAATATTTACAAACCAGCTGTCCCTTTGCGGTTTCGCCTGCATGCACTATAGAAAAGAGTAACTAACTTTTAATTACGTATTAATTGATGGTGTTACTATATACTCTGTATATCTTTTAAACAACAAATACAAACAGCTTTATCCAGTCCACTTCGCTGAGCGTACATTAATTGCAGAACATCTTTGTTTTTAATTCAATTTTATTTCTTTATAAAATAGTTGCTCCGCTGTGGCTTTGCCCGGGTGAAATTATGTAATGTAAACAGTAACTCGGGGGTACAATATGTGATGAAGGCATTTAACAGTTAGCGTACTCAATAACAGTGATCTATAAATTGTCTTAGCTCAGTGTAAATAGCGCGCGCGATATGCTCGTATGATGTCATAGTAATTCCCATCGCAAATTCTTGCACGGGATACGAACCCGTAACCCCATCCCTCCCACACCACAAACTGTATATAATACCTGAGTGAATGCCTAAAGTCAGGCCGTGATAATTCTTTCGTATGTACAGGCTACAGTCCAAAGAGGTTTTATTTATGAGTAAGTTGGCAAAAAGAAACAACTGTTGAATTTTATATCCATGATCATTCCCATTTTTTCGTGAGACTGTAACATTTTACTGCATATCACATTCTTAATTTTCGAATTTTATAAAATCCTGAATTTTATTTGTAGATATTTACATAAGCTTCATTCTTATCAAAAATTCATCTCGATATCTTAACGGGTATCAGCGGTACAGATGATTATTAAAAAACATATTTTATTTTTTTAACAGCTTTCAAGGACGACTTTCGAAAAATACTGAAATCACTTTTTTGATATTTACGTTAAGATTTATTTTAAACCAAAAACTATTTTAATATTTTAATTGGTTTAGGAGATAAGTGGGATTGATTAAAAATACGTTTTATTTTTTAAAGAGCTTTCAAGGACGAATTCCGAATAATTATAAAAATTCTTTTTAGATATTTACTTAGCATCATTTTAAAGAAAAAAATCACCTCACTATCTGAAATGGTTTAGGATAAATCCCGGACTAATGAAAAACACATTTTACGGCCTAACACCGCCTTAATTTTCTAATTTCAAAAATAAAAAAATTCGCAAATATGCATTTGTTTGGGCGATATTTTGAAGTTAAAGAAATTATAATGAATGCCATTACGAAACTACAAACATGACATTAATGAAGAACGTAAAAGTCAAGTCGTCTTACTAGGTACTTTATGTGTACTGAGTTTGATAATAATCTAATTCACGATTCCTTAGCTCGGAAAATGTTAAAATACCCGCAATCTTGAAAAATATGAGCACCACATAAACCAAAATCACGAAGTATAAACTAGCTTAGTAAGCACCATATGTGGAACGATGAAATTCGGTTCATGAATTCGAAATTTTTACGGACACAGGCACCCAGGTGCCTAAGCTCGAGTTCATGCGAGTAGAGCTCGTATGCGAGTCGCCTCGTACAGCGCAAAACGTATACGATACGGAGATTGTAAGCTCCAACACCGGCTACTCGTATAAGCTTTACTTATTCGAGGGGAGTAGCGTTCGAGTGGAAGTGTGTATCGTTTATTCAGGTTGGCATCCATGAAGCGAGAAAGTAAAAAGCTTTGACGGGAGGCCGCCAATCACAAGTCCAGTTCTTATTTTGACAATTGCGTGGCGGTGAATATAAAAATCGTGGAATTGAACAAATTGTAAATAGGCGAAATAAATTCCTTTTGAATTTGTTAAGTATCTATCGATTTAATACATATATTTCGCTGCCTTTTGTGGACCCATAAATCACTTCAAAAAAAAAGTGACATATTTTAATACTTTCATGTATAGATAATACTTAATTATAAGAAATAATAAGATGTTGAACACAATTTTTCTGACGTAGTATGAAAAATACTATCGAGTACAAATAAATTGATTCTTAAAAATAAAATTATTTCTAGTTACGAACGCTGTTCTCTTTATATTTCACTTTCATGTTATATTTTTACAATAATTGCAAACAAATTTCAATAAGATATCGTATATCACCTTCCGCAATCTAACCGAAGGTATTTGTTTTAACACTGTAAGAATATAAAACATGTCCAATGCAAATTGACAGCCGCGTGTACAGCAAGAGTAGCCAGAATGTTACGAGAGAAAATAATGACATAACTTAATTCATTCTGAAATGACGGAACGTAAAAAAAAATGGGAATACTGAATTGGTTTGTTGCAATTTGAATGTGTATCGTTTTGTCATTGTATTTTCGGTAAATCTGCACAAAATTTTCTTACATGACCATGGGTAATTTTTGCATCAGTCAAGATACTAAAAGTCAAGTACGTGTGGAAAATAGTTTTTTTTTATTGATTCTGGGAATCGGTTTTTAATGCGCGTTATGTCTCGAATCTTATCTTTTTACAAGTAGAAGTGTAACATAACTTCGTAATTTGACAATAAATTCATAGTATATATGAATGCAGTTAAAATTATTTTTAAAAAATGTACCACTGTGGGGATTTGAAATAAGGAAAGCTGTAACAGAAAGACCAATAAGCTGATCACTCGGTCATCCCCACATTAAATGATTATTGTAAGCAAATATACATAGTGGTTAGTAAAATGTTTTCTACGAGTCTTTACACTTTTTATGCGGCACTTTTTTTCCCGACACAAAATGTTACGTCGTACATATGACCAACCCAGCCAAAAGTAAATAATTGTTGCACTAAAAATTGTAATGTTTTAGCCTATATAAATAATTACTATACGACCATTTTTCAGCTTTATACCCAAGTGTTGACAAAAACAATTTCGTACTTCTTATAAGGGAATATTTTATGAATTTGATTCATTTCTTAGTTGACATTACCCAACAGGTTATATTATTTTAATATAAAACTAAATATTCATATGTGAGAAAATATTTTATTACAGAACATATATGTAGAGATTGTAATTTTTGTGAATTTATGGAATTTATTTCTTTTATTTGATTATATTCATTTTCCTGGTTTCGTTACTATTATTATTGTTACAAAAACTAATCAGTATGCAGACTACACATCCCTTTATTAACATAAATTTTTATTTTATTCTATTGTAAATGTATTTTGGTATGTTACAGATCATCTATATAATGTATTACTTCGTGGTGCTGAAAGTTATTAGTCACTGTTTTTTGTTCATTGGCGAAATATAAAATGTTACTGGCGTATATTGAGAGTAAGATAACTGATCGTGACATTTTCGAACGAGCCGGATGTGACAATATCGCCGATTTTATAACTTTCTTATAAGGTGCCATCCTAATTATAGGAAAGGGTTTTATGCCACCGTTGTTTCGTTTAACTAATATGCGAATGGGACAGATAGTGAAGAGGTACGCGTCCAGGTTAGCTAGTAAATGTTAGTGCCTCAAGACAAGCTTATCTGCATCTCGAAGACGCCATTCCAGAAAGTACTACTTCTCCGTGTACTACCAGCGCTAAATAAGTTGGTCTATTGACACGGAGTATAGTTTCTATAGCAGTGGGATTGTTAGCGATTTATGAGACACTTCGACTTTCTTTGCTTGGAATCTCAGCGGTTGTAATGAGACTCAGCTCTAGCTACCGGGTTTTCCCCACTTATTAGATGTATTTCACATAATTTATGCTATGAAATTTAGTTAGTGACACCATAAAGCTTAGTATCTTTCACATAGGAAAACTCGGTTTACAGCACGAAATACTCTTAGCTATCTTAGTTATACAGAGTAATTCCTGACCGTAAAAGCAGAATATTACCAATTTTTTCCTCACTATTTGTAAACTTTACAAAACATTCTAAAGACATATTGTAAGTATGGATGCATAATCAAATAAAATATTTACAGTGTATTACTTAAATCACATCACTAACTACACACTGAAAATTGTATTCAGCTGAACTAGTTCCTTTGAAACTTTATGAATCAATTTAAATGTAAAATGTCTTCCTGAAATAAATTTTCGTGTTATACGTTTTATTTTATATCCGATAGCCTGTATTGTTTTACTTACTTAACACTTTTCCCAGTTTGTAAACATGTACCATAGTTTTGTTAAATATGTGGGATACCCCTACAGCTATTTACAAAGTTTTTTGATGAAACAAATTTCCAACAATTTTTGTTTTGCTCACATTGCATGCTTGTCGCACATGAATGTCTATTATATAAACTTCGATAAGTAATAACAGAAACATAAAATACTATAAATACCACAAACTGGCAGTAAGTACATAACTGGGAGAAAGACAGGAGCAAATACTACGCAAAGTTTCCGCAACATTTAAGGAAATAAAAAATTAATTTAACTGTATACCTTGTAGGCCCTAAATCTAATACACTGTTTTGTTCTCTACTATATCATAGCATATTTATTCGTATTCTACTTATCCTAATGGTAGTAGCATTAATATTTAACAATCGTCAACAATTTTTAGACACATAGTTGTGGCTCTAATCATCATAGCACTTATAACTGAAGTTAAATTGTTAACAGTCTCACACGCTCATAATTCTTGTAAATTTTCGTTTAAATAAAATTGTCTATATCAAGAAAACAAAATGAATACAACTTACTGTGTAAAAAATTTGACATGCCTTAACCAAGTTTTTAACTCACGGCAGCTAAAAAGGTTCACTTACGACGCTGCATCTCTGACCACTTATTTTTAAAAATTTTTTTTAAATGTTTGGTGCAGTGGCGAGGCCGTAACTTCCGCATCACCACTGCACCGAACACTCCCCTCTTTAATGTGACTTGTTAAGCAACCCCGAGTAAACGTCGGGAGACAAAGACAATTTTATGAGACAAATTGGACAAACACAAATTTTACACCCAGCCAGGCCTGTGAGTCGATCCCAGGGGGCCTAAGCTCGAGTTCATGCGAGTAGAGCTCGTATGCGAGTCGTCTCGTACGACGCAAAACGTATACGAGACGAAGATTGTAAGCTCCAACACCAGCTACTCGTATTCGAGGGGAGTAGCGTTCGAATGGAAGTGTGTATCGTTTAGTCAGGTTGGCATCCATGAAGCGAGAAAGTAAAAAGTTTTGACGGGAGGCCGCCAATCACAAGTCCAGTTCTAATTTTGACACTTCCGTGGCGGTGAATATAAAAATCGTGGAATTGAACAAGTTGTAAATAGGCGAAATAAATTCTTTTTGAATTTGTTAAGTATCTATCGATTTAATACATATATGTCGCTGCCTTTTGTGGACCCATAAATCGCTTCGATTAAAAGTGACATATTTTAATACTTTCATGTATAGATAATACTTATTTATAAAAAATAATAAGATGTTGAACACAATTTTTCTGACGTAGTATGTAAAATACTATCGAGTACAAATAAATAGATTCTTAAAAATAAAATTATTTCTAGTTACGAACGCTGCTTTCTTTATATTTCACTTTCATGTTATATTTTTACAATAATTGCAAACAAATTTCAATAAGATATCGTATATCACCTTCCGCAATCTAACCGAAGGTATTTGTTTTAACACTGTAAGAATATAAAACGTGTCCAATGCAAATTGACAGCCACGTGTACAGCAAGAGTAGCCAGAATGTTGCGAGAGAAAATAATGACATAACTTAATTCATTCTGAAATGACGGAACGTAAAAAAAAAATGGGAATACTGAATTGGTTTGTTGCAATTTGAATGTGTATCGTTTTGTCATTGTATTTTCGGTAAATCTGCACAAAATTTTCTTACATGACCATGGGTAATTTTTGCATCAGTCAAGATACTAAAAGTCAAGTACGTGTGGAAAATAGTTTTTTTATTGATCCTGGGAATCGGTTTTTAATGCGCGTTATGTCTCGAATCTTATCTTTTTACAAGTAGAAGTGTAACATAACTTCGTAATTTGACAATAAATTCATAGTATATATGAATGCAGTTAAAATTATTTTTATAAAAATGTACCACTGTGGGGATTTGAAATAAGGAAAGCTGTAACAGAAACACCAATAAGCTGATCACTCGGTCATCCCCACATTAAATGATTATTGTAAGCAATTATACATAATGGTTAGTAAAATGTTTTCTACGAGTCTTTACATTTTTTATGCGGCACTTTTTTTCCCGACACAAAATGTTACGTCGTACATATGACCAACCCAGCCAAAAGTAAATAATTGTTGCACTAAAAATTTTAATGTTTTAAGCCTATATAAAGAATCACTATACGACCGTTTTTCAGCTTTATACCCAAGTGTTGACAAAAACAATTTCGTACTTCTTATAAGGGAATATTTTATGAATTTGATTCATTTCTTAGTTGACATTACCCAACAGGTTATATTATTTTAATATAAAACTAAATATTCATATGTGAGAAAATATTTTATTACAGAACATATATGTAGAGATTGTAATTTTTGTGAATTTATGGAATTTATTTCTTTTATTTGATTATATTCATTTTCCTGGTTTCGTTACTATTATTATTGTTACAAAAACTAATCAGTATGCAGACTACACATCCCTTTATTAACATAAATTTTTATTTTATTCTATTGTAAATGTATATTGGTATGTTACAGATCATCTATATAATGTATTACTTCGTGGTGCTGAAAGTTATTAGTCACTGTTTTTTGTTCATTGGCGAAATATAAAATGTTACTGGCGTATATTGAGAGTAAGATAACTGATCGTGACATTTTCGAACGAGCCGGATGTGACAATATCGCCGATTTTATAACTTTCTTATAAGGTGCCATCCTAAT
Source organism: Medauroidea extradentata (assembly GCA_003012365.1). Classification (NCBI taxonomy): domain Eukaryota; kingdom Metazoa; phylum Arthropoda; class Insecta; order Phasmatodea; family Phasmatidae; genus Medauroidea; species Medauroidea extradentata. The sequence continues at coordinate 148,110 of PNEQ01060070.1, read as the reverse complement.
TATAGGAAAGGGTTTTATGCCACCGTTGTTTCGTTTAACTAATATGCGAATGGGACAGATAGTGAAGAGGTACGCGTCCAGGTTAGCTAGTAAATGTTAGTGCCTCAAGACAAGCTTATCTGCATCTCGAAGACGCCATTCCAGAAAGTACTACTTCTCCGTGTACTACCAGCGCTAAATAAGTTGGTCTATTGACACGGAGTATAGTTTCTATAGCCGTGGGAATTTTAGCGATTTATGAGACACTTCGACTTTCTTTGCTTGGAATCTCAGCGGTTGTAATGAGACTCAGCTCTAGCTACCGGGTTTTCCCCACTTATTAGATGTATTTCACATAATTTATGCTATGAAGATTAAGTTAGTGACACCATAAAGCTTAGTATCTTTCACATAGGAAAACTCGGTTTACAGCATGAAATACTCTTAGCTATCTTAGTTATACAGAGTAATTCCTGACCGTAAAAGCAGAATATTACCAATTTTTTCCTCACTATTTGTAAACTTTACAAAACATTCTAAAGACATATTGTAAGGATGGATGCACAATCAAATAAAATATTTACAGTTTATTACTTAAATCACATCACTAACTACACACTGAAAATGGTATTCAGCTGAACTAGTTCCTTTGAAACTTTATGAATCAATTTAAATGTAAAATGTCTTCCTGAAATAAATTTTCGTGTTATACGTTTTATTTTATATCCTATAGCCTGTATTGTTTTACTTACTTAACACTTTTCCCAGTTTGTAAACATGTACCATAGTTTTGTTAAGTATGTGGGATACTCCTACAGCTATTTACAAAGTTTTATGATGAAACAAATTTCCAACATTTTCTGTTTTGCACACATTGCATGCTTGTCGCACATGAATGTCTATTATATAAATTTCGATAAGCAATAACAGAAACATAAAATACTATAAATACCACAAACTGGCAGTAAGTACATAACTGGGAGAAAGACAGGAGCAAATACTACGCAAAGTTTCCGCAACATTTAAGGAAATAAAAAATTAATTTAACTGTATACCTTGTAGGCCCTAAATCTAATACGCTGTTTTGTTCTCTACTATATCATAGCTTATTTATTCGTATTCTACTTATCCTAATGGTAGTAGCATTAATATTTAACAATCGTCAACAATGTGTAGACATATAGTTGTTGCTCTAATCATCATAGCACTTATAACTAAAGTTAAATCGTTAACAGTCTCACACGCTCATAATTCTTGTAAATTTTCGTTTAAATAAAATTTTCTATGTCAAGAAAACAAAAGGAATACAACTTACTGTGTAAAAAATTTGACATGCCTTAACCAAGTTTTTAACTCACGGCAGCTAAAAAGGTTCACTTACGACGCTGCATCTCTGACCACTTATTTTTTTAAATTGATTTTAAATGTTTGGTGCAGTGGCGAGGCCGTAACTTCCGCATCACCACTGCACCGAACACTCCCCTCTTTAATGTGACTTGTTAAGCAACCCCGAGTAAACGTCGTGAGACAAAGACAATTTTATGAGACAAATTGGACAAACACAAATTTTACACCCAGCCAGGCCTGTGAATCGATCCCAGGGGGCCTAAGCTCGAGTTCATGCGAGTAGAGCTCGTATGCGAGTCGTCTCGTACGACGCAAAACGTATACGAGACGAAGATTGTAAGCTCCAACACCAGCTACTCGTATTCGAGGGGAGTAGCGTTCGAATGGAAGTGTGTATCGTTTAGTCAGGTTGGCATCCATGAAGCGAGAAAGTAAAAAGTTTTGACGGGAGGCCGCCAATCACAAGTCCAGTTCATATTTTGACACTTGCGTGGCTGTGAATTTAAAAATCGTGGAATTGAACAAAATGAAAACGGGCAAAATAATATTATTTGGAATTTGTTAATTATTTATCGATTTAATACATATATTTCGTTGCCTTTTGTGAATACATAAATCACTTTGAAAGAAAGTGAAATATTTTTAATCTTTCGTATATAGATAATACTTCATTATAAAAAATAATAATATGTTTAACACAACTTTTCTGGCGTAGTATATGAAACATTATCGAGTACAAAGACAATGATTCTTAAAAATAAAATTATTTATAGTTACGAACGTTGCCATCTTTATGTTTCACTTTTATGTTATATATTAACAATAACTGGAAACAAATTTCAATAATATATCGTATATCACCTACCACAATGTAACCGAATGTATTTGATTTAACATTGTAAAAATATTAAACCTGCTCAATGCAAGCTAACGGCCGGTTTGACAGCAAGAGTAGCCAGAATGTTGCAGAAGGAAATGATGACACAACTTAATTCATCCTGAAATGACGGAACGTAAAAAAGAGAATATTGAAAGGTTTTCTGCGAGTTGAACGTGCGTCCTTTTGTCATTGTATTTTTGGTAAATCTGCAGAACATGTTCTTACATGACCATCGGTAATTTTTGTATCGGTCAGGATACTGAAAGTCAAGTACAGCTGTGTGGAAAAGTGTTTTTTTGATCTAGGGAATCGGTTTTTAATGCGCGTTATGTTTCGAAACTTATCATTTTACAAGTAGAAATGTAACATAACTTCGTAATTTGACAATAAATTCACATAATATATGAACGCAGTTATAATTATTTGAGATTAGGAAAGCTGTAACAGAAAAACCAATATCTGATTACTCGATCATCACCACATTAAATGATTTATTGTAAGCAAATATACATACACAGTGGTTAGTAAAAAGTTCTTTACGAGTCTATACATTATTTATGCGGCACTTATTTTCCAGACACAAAATGTTACGTCGTACATATGACCAGCCCAGCCAAAAGTAAATAGTTGTTGCACTAAAGATTTTGATGTTTTATTGTTAATAAATAACTTTTTTACTATCGTTTTTCCCAGTGTTGACAAAAAGAATTCCGTATGTTATAAGGTAATATTTTATGAATTTGATTCATTTCTTAGTTGACATTACGCAACAGGTAATATTATTTTAATATATAACTAATTATTTATATGTGAGGAAATATTTTATTACAGAACATTAATGTAGAGATGACAATTTGCGTGAATTTATGAAATTTAATACTTTTATTTGATTATATTAATTTTCCCGGTATCATTACTATTTTCATTTTTACAAATACTCAGATCAGTATACAGATTACACATCCCTTTATTAACGTACATTTTGATTTTATTCAATTGTAAATGTATTTTGGTGTGTTGCCGATAATCTATATAATATATTATTTCGTGGGGATGAAAGATATTAGTCACAGTATTTTGTTCGGCGAAATCTAATATATCACTGGCATAGCTAGAGAGTAAAATAAGTAATCGTGACATTTTCGAACGAGCCGGATGTGACTGTATCACAGATTTTATAACTTTTTTACAAGGCGCCATCCTAATTATAGGAAAAGGGTTTGTGCCACCATTGTTTCGTTTAACTAATCTGCGAATGGGACAGATAGTGTAGAGGTCCGCGTCGAGATTAGCTAGTAAATGTTGATGCCTCAAGACAAACTTACCTGCTTCTTGAAGACGCCATTCCAGAAAGTGCTACTTCACCTTGCGCTACCAACACTAAATATATTGGTCTATTGACGCGGTGTATAGCTTCTATAGCCGTATGATGCTTAGCGATGTATAAGACAGTCAGACTTTCTTTGTTTGGAATCCAGAGACTGGAATGTTACTCAGTTCTAGCTACCGAGTTTCCCCCCACCCCCTTATTAGATTATTTCATATAATTTGTTCTGTGAATTTTAAGTTAGTATCACCATAAAGTTTAGTATTTTTACATAGGAAAATTAGGTTTGCAACGTAAAATACTTTAACTATCTTAGTTGTACAGAGTAATTACTGACCGTAAGAGCAGAATATTACAAATTTTTCCTTCACTACTTGTAAACTTTGCAACACATTCTGAAGACATATTGAAAAGATGGATGGACATTCAAATAAAATACTGACAGTATATTACTTACATCACACATTTTAAAATGTGAAATGATTTCTTGATATGAATTTTGGTGTTCTGCACTTTATTTTACTTTATCTCCTTTAATCTCTGTGGTTTTTCCACCTATCACTTTTCGCATTTGTAAACATGTACCACAGTTTCGTTGAGTGTGTGGGAAACCCCTACAGTTTTTGTTGAAATTAATTTTAAACTATTTCTGTTTTGCACACATTGCATGCTTGTCGCACATAAATGTTTATGATATCAAATTTCGATAAGTAATAATATAAACATAAAAAACTATGCTTACCACAAACTGACAGTAAGTACCGTACATACCTGGCAGAAAAACTGGAGCAAATACTACGCAGAGCTTCCGCAAAATTTAAGGAAATATAAAATGTATTGACGTGTATACCTTGTAGGCCCTAAATCTAATATGCTATTTTGCTTTCTACTTTATCATAGCATATTTATTAGTATTCTACTGCTCCTAATGGTAGTAGCATTAATATTTAACACTCGCCAACAGTATGTAGACCTATAGTTGTTGCTCTGATCGTCATAGCACTTATAATTAAAGTTAAATCATTAACAGTTTCACACGCTTATAATTCTTGTAAATATTCGATCGAATCAAATTTCCAATATCATGAAGACAAAAAAAAATACAACAGCTAACTGTGTAAAAAATTTGACTTGCCTTGACCAAGTTTTGAACTCACGGCAGCTAAAAATTTCTGTAATGACGCTGCAGCTCCGACTATTTTTTTATTACTCATTTACACGAACTTATTACAACACAGTTAGAAACCCAATGGAAATAAGATTGTCACTCCACTCGCCTACTACAATCACATATCAAAGGCGAAGTTATTATTAAGTATTTAAGTAAGTTAATAAATTGTCATTATAGCCACAATTAATTAGTAGATTTTAGCTTCATTAATTTTGTACTGATGTTTTATTGTGTTCCGCGCAGATACATAATTATTATATTCCACGTGTGCCGTCAAACTCCCTTTATTTCAAGGAGGTTAGGTTTCCCCTGGCGGCCATGTTGTCTGTTAATTACACTCGACGTATACGAGTTGTCATTTCGAACGGTGCCTACCGAGAGAGTACCAACTCGCACGGTCTTGTCGTATACGAGGGCTCTCGTATGGTTCGAGCTTACCGTTTTTTAAAATCGTGCGAGTTGTGACAGAAAATTTAACATTTCGTATACGAGTGCAGTTCGAGCTTAGGCCCCCTGGGCACGCAATCACAAACGCTGACACACTGACAAGAAGTTGAGTTCGAAAGCCTCGTTTTTTTCCAATTCGGGATTTAGGCTTGTAACGTAAAAACTATAGAAACCAAATAAACATTTCTATTTTTTGATAGAAATGTAAGTAGAACATTTCAAAATGCAGTACGCTATCAATTTCTTTGTGCTAATCCTATAAAACTTCTAACAAAGGCTTTGCATATGTTTCATTTTTCAAGTTCATGAAAAAACGTTCGCTTTCGGAGCACAGAATTTATCCGTTCCAGAGTTTCTTACTGGTTAATTTATCAAAATAAAATTTATTTTCATTTTTGCGTTCACATATTTACAATAATAGCCACAGTTTTATAACAAAATGTATTAAATTCGTAGCGAGTTTCAAATAAGCTACATAAGCAGCAATGAAAGATTCAGACGTTCAGCTAAATTAAAATAACACACAAAACATGTGTTTTAGAAATACAAGCAAATTAATTTACAATGCAAATGACTGTAATATGAAATAAAAAATTTATGATTATCTTGTCAATAATAATAATAATTTATTAGGTTTAAGGTGTCATCCAAAAGCCATATTACCAATAACAGAATTACACAAATAATAATAATAAGTAACTTACTCATATTTATGTTTCTTACTTATAATAAATTAAATTTAGTACTAGCTACCGTAAAGTGGGGTGAATAGTAGTAAGACTTCTCTTTGTAAACAATATCAAGATTCGTAACTAAAGACTAAGTACACCCAGGAAATAACTTCAAAGAACAAACACAGAACGGGCCGCGAGCTACAAAAATACATTGTTTATTTTAGCTAACGTCATCAAGTTGTGGGCGATACGCAGAAGGCAAATACCTAGAGAGCTCTCTGTCAATATAAGGCCGTGTCCCAACTCGCTGAAAGAGTACTCTCTCGTCCACTCTTGACGTCACAGAGGGTACTTTCTACTGTCCCAACTCAAAGGGAGAGTGTGCAATAGGAGAGTGAACGAGAATGTTCCCTCGCAGCTCACTCTCGCACCCTCTGTGGCAGCCATATTGCTTTAAGGTTAAACCATTTTATTTGTGTTCGTTAAGAATTATTTTTACTCATTGTTCGTTGTTTTAATCCGCCGTTCTTGTATTTAATAAATATATTATAGTAGATAATAACAATAACCTACATTAAATATATCGTAGTTATTACAAAAACACGATTTATCATCCCGTTTACTTTCGTGGCCTTCAGGCTAAACTATACAGCCACTGCGATTTATTTAAAAAATGAAAATTAAATGAAATAATAATGTCCTCATTGGTATCAATATAACGTGTAATTTTAACAGCAGTTAAGTCATTCAATGTTTTTTTATTTATTTTATTATTGAGGCATGTATCTAAATTAATTCGTTCGCAGTGTAGATTATTTATTTATATACTTACAATTACTGCCGATAGAATGCAGTGTGCTGAGTGCATAGTGCGAGAGTAGACGTCCCAAATCGAATAAAGTGAGCCAGAATGGCCGAGAGGGAGAGTGGGTAGTGAGAGTGTACACACTCTTGAATTGAGACACAGCCTAAATAGGGCGCCGATGCCCTTTAAAGCATACACGGCAAACAAGCACTCAAAATACAGCATACAATTTTACTTAACGACGCGGGGAATTGTCCCTGTATAAAACACAGAAACTTAGCGCGGCGACTTGAAACAATTACTTCACAGCAGAATGGAGAGACCATCAGGTTACTGTCCAACTCGCCCCAGGTTGGCAATAGTGCCGATACACGTCAAACTCGCGAGTACCAGTCTGTCTTGCACTATATTTATATAGGTCATTCGGGATAAACTGAGCACTAAAAATGAACTCTTTGAAAAATATCACTAACCGTTACTGCATGTTATTCAACATTAACAATAGTTGCCTTATTGCTTGCGCGGTTGGCAATGGTTTGCTGAATATAGTTCGGTGTATTTTTTTTTTCCTAAATACTACAATACAGAAATAAAATCAACTGAAATCGACATACTTGTATTTCATATAATTAATACAATTTTATTTACCAAAATATATAGGTTTCTACCGACTGCACAATTTATCGTCCGCGCGCAGACATCAAGTGACGTGTCCAGAGAGGTTAGACATTTCCATTCTTCAGCCGTTACAGGTGGAAACACATAAATTGGCTGAAAAAAAGAAATAATTATGCAGGGCTTTCTCGGTTGCTCACTTTATTCCGAACCACGTCTAACAATGAAAGGTAGCAGACAATTCCGTGGCAAGGGACAGCCCTGCCCTAGTGAAAATCAAGTTTTCAACCCAGAAAAACAGCAACTAGGGCGAAACAGGTAGTGTCTCCACTTAAGCGGCCTCTCTGTCGGAACAAGGGCTAAAGAAACCAGGGGTCTCCTAGACACGAACCGGATGTGAATAAGTTCAGCGCAGCGAATACCTTAAGTTCAGAGAACTGACGTAAACGGTTCTCGGTCCCGTGTTCCGGGTAGACCCACTGTAAAATACACCACTGCTGCACTCCAGCTCTCAGCAGCACGTCGTTCCTCCAGCACTGAAGATTCACAGCCCCACGGTCCATGCATTGACTACAGGAAGATCCACAGGAATTCGTATAAAGGGCAACCCGCCACAAACTATACTTGTTCGAAGGATGGAAGACGTCCGTCGTCGAGCAGAGCCGAAGCAAGACAGGTCGCCGTCGACCGCGCTCCTCGCTCAAGTCCAATGCAACCCGGCAGCGAAACCAGCACACACTGTCAGGATAGGAAACCAAGAAAACAAACAACCAGAACCACGGTACCAACCACACGAAAAGAGCACTAAACAAAATAAATAAACGATTAATCAACTGCGGTGTAGATGTAGAGTTAGGACGAAGAATAGTAACGGGAGGCCGCACCGTTACAAGCTGACATACTATAATGTGTGTGTTTGTTTACATTCAAGAGTGACACTATAAAAATGAACAAAGGATTAACAACATAGTCATATCAGTCTTGCATATAGTAAACTTATATGTACCAAGTTCGTTGAAATTAAGGAAAATATATTTCCTTTCACATTTAATACAAAACTTAAGGCTCGGTTTCAGTCGCCATATTGAATTTTACTATTTTTCACTTTTTTAGAATTCTGAAAAGAAAAATGTAAAATAAATTATTATACCTCAAATTCTATTTACATTTCGCTACAGTACAGACCTTGCGATTTGCCTGTTAACTTATAATTACGCCGCAATTTGTATGGCAAATTTTTTAATATCCATAATTTATCCGACAATTATAAGTTAACAGCCAAATCGCAATGTCTGTACTGCAGCGAAATGTAAATAGAATTTGAGGTATAATCGCATATTTAACAATTTTCTTCTCAGAATTCCAGAAAAGTGAAAAATAATAGAATTCAATATGGCGACTGAAACCGAGTCTTAAAATATTAATAACTCCAACGCATTAAAAATATTAACGAGGTATGAACGAAATACACTAAAGTCAACTAACTTAAGCTTAGTAGTTGCCCACATGTGTACCAAGGTTAGTGAAGTTCGGAAAAATATTTTCTCAGATGTCATATTACGCTTAAAACATAAACACATTCGCAATTTCGAATCTATAAATAATTAGCATTAACTCAAGCGAGTGTGGTGGAGAAGTAGTAAAACAACCGTCTTGCATTCGGGAGGATTCGGTTTCGATCCCCGGCTCCGGCCATTCTTATTTCGGTTTTCCAAAATCTCGCCAGGCGAATGTACGGATCGTTCTAAAATAGGCCATGGCCGAATCCTACCCGTTTTCGCCTCATGTACCACTATTAAGGCCTTGTACTGTTTGAGGGCACGTAAAGCACCCAAAAAAATTAATATACGAAAGTCACGTAACCTTACTAATTTCTTTATGTGCAATCAGTTAGCCGAAATTCAGTCCAAGAGATGAAAAGTTATTAGTGAGGGACATACGGACAAGTATACACACATACAATTGCTCCAACTCTAAGTTAAAGGACGCTAAAAATGTAATAAAAATTGAATTGATATAATAATGTTAATATAATTAATATGAAAGGAAAAGAATTGAAAAATTATTGCAAACGTTATTAAAGCCACAGGCATCCTTTATTAGCAACGATGTATAGTCACGTACACAAAATTTTTAGACACAATAAAATACTATATTACATCTGTGTATTGCTAATTAAAGTTTAATATCTAGAAATACTTTTATGCAGAATGTGTATTCAAAGCATCAAGGTTGAAAAAATTAAAATAACAAAAATTATTTAGCAACAGATTACTTATCAAACAATTAGTATAATTAAATACATACACATATATAATATGTATATGTAATGCATGTAATAAAAGTGGCAAACAACTGACAACAAAATAAATTATATAAAAACATTTCTTATAGTATTAATATGAGAATAGGTTTACTTCTAGTTAAATGAAGGAATTTTGTTTATTTAATACACAAACATTTTACACACAACTAAGTAATTCACACAGTTTTAAATAAGCAGTGTATTAATAGAACAATAATTGGGATCTATTGTGTTTTGTTTCAAATTAGTAAATACATGTGTACATTAAAATTCGCTGTATATGTACAATATTAACGCTAAAAATGATTTCATATGGTTTTTTTTAGTGTTTTAATTATAAAAAACGCTAAATGTACTCATTTGTCTTTTTTTTTTAGTGCTTTAACTATAAAAAGACATATTTCATATGGTTTTATTTAACGTTTTAATTATAAAAACGTTAAAAAATTATCCTTGTGTTTTTTTAGTGTTTTAACTATAAAAAGGCAAATAAATTATAAATTATAAAAGTAAAATCTTTGAAAATAAAGCAGTTTCGTGTAAAATTATAAATTTAAATATTTTCACATGTATACATAATTTAAAAATTGTAAGAGATTACTGCCAGGGGTTGAGATGGTTGCTAAGTCTAACCACTTTAATATATTTATTTACATTTAAATGTAAACAAATTTGAACTACACAACAAATTCTGAACTATCTTTAACCACGCAACAATAAAATTAAACAGATATCACAAATGTAATAATTATAGAGTCTAAGAAACTTCGTTTTACTGGTGTAGTGTCAAAGTCAATTATAACTTCACTATGCACGGAAATGTTTCTTGAAATTAAATGTCTTTATGTGAGTTCTGTTTACGAGTGCATTGGAAAAGTCTCATCTCCGCTTACATGAAATACCTACCTTCCTGCATTAATTTTTAACCATTCATTATTCTGCCTGTCTGTAAATGTTCTAACAAATTTAAAACTGTAAATATGCGTTTCTTGGCTAGCAAATTTATTATTCTAAAATACTGGGCGTTTACTATAAAATATATTTTCATTTTTTATGACACACAATATTTCCAAAGTATTTCTGTAAGCCTGAAAGTTGTTCTTTAGCTTAACAGTTCTTGAAAAATAAATTATTTTATAACATTTGTTAACATATAATTAAATATAGAATACTATTTTTGTCATTTATTTATGTATGTTCAACTTAATATACTAAGTAACGCAAACATGGTTTCGGTATCATGTTAAATAATCTGCTTAGGACTCGGGGTTTATGGACACAACTGATATTTTCTGTTACAGACAGCCCAACTTGACGATTATGACTACGCAGGTAGAAATACCAAACTGGCTTGATGAACAGTTCATCACTCGTGCTCTGAAGGAAACTGAGGGGAACAAGATTAAAGTGAAACAGATACAGGTTCGAGCTGCAACATCACCTGGTGACAACTATAGCAGTGTCATGTACAGAGTTGCTGCTGAATACGAAGTCGTCAATGGATACGATTTGACAGAAGGTAGGAAGTCTTTCATTGTAAAAGCTATCGCAGAGAATGAGCATATACATAAAGTGACCACAGAAATGAATATATTCGGCATGGAAGCTGAAGTGTTATGCAAGATAATTCCTGCAATGCAGCATCTTTTCATCCCATCCAAGTTCGGTAAGCAAGTTCTCTTTGGACCCAGATGTTACCTATTCTCGGATAAACCTCCCTATAGCATCGTAATGGAAGACCTCTGCCAGTCGGGTTTCAAAATGGCACCGAGAGTTCCCGGGTTGGATCTAGAACACAGCAGATTAGCTGTTTCTCGTCTCGGAATGTTTCATGCAGCGTCTGTGGCTCTACTACATGAGGATCGGAAAATATTTGATAATTTTCCTACTCATATGTATGTGAAGGCAGGAGATGTCGTTAAGAATATGATAAAACAATCGTTGAGTGCTATCAGTGAGATAATGCAGACGCGGTCGGAAAATGGACCGATATATTCCGAAAAACTGCGTCAACTTAATGAAACTGCGGCACAGAAACTCGCTCAATGTGTGGAAAGAGACTCTGACGGGTTCAACGTGTTTACTCACGGTGATGCTTGGACAAACAACATGATGTTTAAGTACACTGAAGATGGACAAGTTTCAGACGTGATCTTTGTAGACTTCCAATGTTGCTACTTTGGTTCGCCTGCTTTAGATCTTCATTATTTTATGTACACCAGCCCAACACCAGATGTGAGAAGTCGTTACATGGACAACCTTGTCGAGTGCTACCATTCTTCCTTATCAAACTCTCTCACCAAAATCGGGTGCAAAGTGAAGTGTCCTTCCTTGTGTGCATTTCAAAAGGAAATGAAGAACAGGGACTTCATGAGAATGTTTGCTTTTTTATGTTGCAGGCCCGTTATAACTGCAAATTCAGACTGTATTCCAGATATGGGTAGAATGATGGAAGAGTCAACTACATCAACTTCTGGAACATATTTTACAGAAGAATACATCAAAGATCTTCTAACGGTCTTGCCAATACTAGAAAAGGAAGGGTTATTTGAGTGACAACCATAGAAGTGTCTTAAATAGCAATTATGAAAGTGTATGCTACTTATGAACTCATATATGTATGTTTGTGTGTATTTCAAAACTATTAACTGTGGTATGCATATTAAGTGCATTAATCTTAAATACCGTAAAGTTAGTTTAAATGTTTTCTTATTGTGTTACAAATTATGAAAGTGGGCATAAATAGAAACACAAACAATAGGTCACTGAAGTCACTGAATGTTTAATAACAATAAAAGAATGTATAAAACAGTTTTCTGCTTGTTTCACACTGAAGAAAAAAAATATCAATGTCACAAGTAAATAATTTTATGAGGCTGTGAATTGAACAACATTTTTAAACAATCAAACACATATTCGTTCGAAACAAACCGATACCCACGAACTTCTCTATACAACAAAGCTATTAAAATGTGTAAATAGCAATCCATGTCGTAGGAATGGCGTAGAAACATTATATTATACTGAAACGTGTTCATCGCTGAGTTTTTATTGTATAGATTGACGCCAGTAATGCCGTGAAGAATAACGTTATTCGTAAGCATTCCGTAAACATTTAATATTTTGGCGCATCTTACATTCTTAAATAAGCATACATATCACTGTGCTTTGATACAGTTAGCATCCCTATTTTCGATGTAGTCAACGATCGGGCCTTGCAAGTAAAATAAAATAAATGAGGATCATTCCAGAGCATCATATTTGTTTCCATTATTTTCTTGGTCGGTTCCTAGCTCTCTGGTTGAATATGTGACCTACGAAAACAATACCAGACAGAAATGCATGTGTACTCTTCATAGTAGCATCGTTTCGTGAACTCAGCATTGGTCTTTGGCTGTGTAATATTATTTGGAACTACATTTAAAAAAACATCTTATATTTTATGTAGTTTTAATAATGACACATACATAATCATTAGTTATTCCTACAGAAATTCACTATTAATCCATAGAAGTGATCAGTTTCCCCGGATAAGTTGAAACATCAGAGAGCACTAACATCCAGAGTAGCTAATGGTGCTATAGGTCTCCTCTAGACAAGTATCGTTTTACTATGAACATCCCGGAAACTCTAAACTACTACAGTACAGCTCACGTGGTCGTCTCATGCACACATTCAACAGGCATGGTTACCAAAATAAAATGAGCACTTTAGAATAGCAATTAAAATATATAGTTTACTGATAACAGGACGTAAGCTTATCAGTACGGTATTTTTACACTTTAGTAAATACGAAGGTTGCTTTGTTTGTATTACAAAGTGGAAGGAAACAATAAATTTTTTAAAAAATAACAACGTCACTAATGTTCCAAAAGTGCTCACTTTATCCCAAACCGACTGTACGATGATTCTTTTCTCCTCCAACTTCCTTTGTGATGATGAAGAGAACGTCATTTTTATTTTATTTTCTGACATATATTCCTGGATTAGATTTTACACACTTTGGGATCCTTAAATAGCAGGACTACAACAAACACTGTCACAACGGTGCGTATTCATTTCAAGTCTGCAAGGTTACGAGTAATCAGGAATGAAATAATGTTGTTCGCATCATAAGGGATTTACACGACTCCAGCGAAACTTCTCCATTTACGTGTGACAACCGTGATGTACTTCATCGCTGGCTGTGTGCTTTCTCAAGACATCTAACTTTCACCCGCTCTTTCATTCCGTCTCTCCTCTAGCCACAGTTCCCATCCTTTTAAAAACTTTTTTTACTGCCGAAGAGATTGACATTGTATTTCCAAAATTTTAACGATCTTGAAAAAATGTTTGTACTTGGTTTCCTTCAGTGCTTATTTACAGATAACAGTACGTTCTTTGTGTAGGAATAATTAAAAATTAACGTGAAATCAAAATATTTAACTGACACTCCCTAAAAAGTACTGTGACTTTCTAAAATAAGCAAACATTTTTTTAAGTTAGTCTATCATTTAATCCTTGTTTCATTTGACAAACATTTCGTTGTTTCGAAAAAATTTTGTTTACAGCTGTGATGATTTAATTTTAAAATTTATAACTTACTACTAAACCTATCGCCAAAAGTATATATATTTCAAATAAGATATGTCTTTAACAGTTGCAAAAGTAAACTTATTTCAATAAATTTATACGATCCATGGATATAACTAAAATTAAATATCCACTGTAAGTTAGATCACTTCGTCTGGAGAGTTAACATGAAATTGTGTCTTCACTGTGTGGCAGCAGGCAAGATACAATTGAGAAGTGACTGGTGAGTTTTTGTAAGATAAGCATTTTATTATCTGTACTTATCTTGGTTCAAAGTCACCGTGACTTGGTTGCCCTGTAAGAAACTTTATTTCAGAGGACGCGTTGGCGCAGTGATAGAAACAGTTAAGTTCGGAATCATTAATCAGACACCAACTCAACCACACAACAAGAATTATCTTACGAGCAGGTAAGATTGGATACTATCATCACGCATACCTTTGCGTATCACTGATTGTAGAAAGACAATGCTTTATTATTTACCTGGCAACCGACCTAGCTGATTATGGTTGAATAAGGAAATGCGATACACTAGAATAAATTCAACAAACAATAACTTTAGGAAGTCCCAAAAGAAATATGCACATGTACTTTTACTTATTTAAACCAGTTTACAAAGTTAGAAATTGTTTTAAATTTTAGTTTTTAAATAAAACCGAAAAAGGTTCACATTCTTTGAATGCACACAAAATTGTAGGAATAAAATATTTTACAGTAACTTTTAAAGTCTGTGTTTCCTAGAACTTTAACAGAATCGTACCCGTGTTCTGTTCAGACAATGGCAAACAGTACGAAATGTTCTTTGTATACAAACACAAAACATTATTTCATTATGTTCCAGCACTGTACATAGTGCGATAAAATATTATTCTTGTGGGTTAACCTACACATGATACACCGATACATATATGAACGTAACGTAACAGAAATATGAAACAGATTGTTAGTACGTACACAGAATATTACAGCATATTAATAATTTAAAAATTTCTGAAAGACATTTTGAATCAACACTGACAGATTAGCTTCACGCAACGTGTCTTTATTTCAATTACTGGCATGAACAATGCGAACTTGAAATAATAAAGACACGGCATGCGAAAATAAAAATTCTCATTGAAATGTTCTTTGTTTTACGTACAAACAACCTAGGACTTCAAAAAATTGGTTTTCTGCCCATTATTCATGTTTTTTCCATACAGTAAATGGAGTTTAGGGTAGACAGGCTCAATAATGCGTGTTTAGAAAATTGTAATGTTATAGTTTATTTATTCCCTGATAATTTTTTGTAGAAACAATTTTCTAATATTTATTTGCAAATATTTATAATCATAGGACTTTTTTACTCAATTAAAATGTTACGCTACTGCCCTGCCAGTTTTTTTAGTGCAGATATCTTTACCTAATACTATTCCCGACATTGAACTACTACGAAACGATATATATATCCAGAAGTATTTTTAAGTGGGGAAACTAAACCTCAATTAAAATGTTTTGTTAGATTTCGTTATATATATATATATTTATTTATTAATATATTTATGTATTTTTTTTATTTATGTATGTGTATGTTTGTGTGGGTGTGTTTTGTTGCATTTCATTATATATATATATATATATATATATATATACAAGTTTTAACGAAATCCTTTTCAATAATGTGATTGCTGCAAATTAATACGATTAAAATACAGTATGGTCGAAGTAAACATATATAGCAAAATGGGAATACACTAATACTAAATCTAAATTCAGCCCAAGAATTTATGCAACAAAAATATTTTGAGTTTTCCTAATAAGTAATGCGGACGTAATACTGTCTTATATGTTATTCCTTCAGGTGCCATAATAATGACACAAAATTATCCAAGAAAAATTATGTGTATGTAACATGTCAATGCAACAAATTTACCCAGACGATTATTTAAGTCTTAACATTATTGGTACTAGGAAGACTGTATACAATAATGCTAGCGAATAATAAAATTTAGGTTCACTACCGACACCGTGGTAATTGGACGTACGTAAAGAAATTTCTTTATCAACTAAAGTCAGACTGTAATTTTCAAAGCGTTGCGAAAAAAGTCGAACTGACAGTACTCTAATAATATTCAAGCAAACCTTATAACAATGAGAGATATAAAAGAGACAATTTCTTCCGTATCTCAGAATCTTGAAACAAAGCAATAGTATATTAAATGTGCACGAGAATTTTGTCACTCACAAGTGGCAAGTAAATTAATTATGCAACAATCCACCTAATCACCATCTTATTTTAAATACTTAGACATTTTCAATATGTAACACCTAGACTCGCAATAGTAGTACATGGGACTTAAAGAAACAGGTTTCACTATCGCAGACAAGATAAGAATAAATCTTGTGTTTGGAAAGGCGTTTTACTGAAAATATTTTCCCTTGAACATTTGATTCGAATTTAATGTTTCATTAATCGTAAAATAACTAACAAATGTTTCTTCCTTTCGAGTGCCACAAAAATGTGACAACTTGTATAAAACTGTTGTAGCTACATTGTGTTCCGTAACAACAGGCTGAGGTAAAGTGGGTAATGTTGCATTTCTATTCGATGTTTACAGCGGTTATAAGCAATAATGTCGATATAAAGATAAAAAAAATGTATCGAATAATCATATTTATAACAAGCGTGCTGAATTTCTGAAAACATAGAAGCATAGTTTAAAGCGTGTGTTCTTTTCGTAGATATACGAAATACGAATAAGTTAAGTGGTTTCCCGCATAAAAGAATACGCATGGCACGCTGCAACGCCGTCCATGCGCCAGTCGAGGTGTGGAAATGTTTTCTCATTATTTGCTGACTGATGAGTGATAGCATTAAATATTCTGCTATAGATTTTTTCGGTGTATGTAGCCTGTGTGAGTTCGGTAAATAACAGTTACCAAAATAATTATACGTAAATAATTTTTACTATTAATAAGTTACTGCGGGTGGACTCATGCTAACTTTAACTGTTCTCGTACACATATTTGTCAGTTTACCGAAAACGAATACTGCAATTTAACATAAAAATTCTTTACAGGATATTTTTTCCTCCAAAAAGATAACTAAAAAATTTCCAAGAAAACGAAAACTCGTATAAATTTCAAATTAGCAGATAATAGCTAGGGTAGTATTTATTAAAGACCATTTACTTTTATGTTATAGGTAGCCACACTTGAGAATCATGGCTTCTCTTACTTCGAACCCAAAGTGGCTAGACGATGGGTTGATTGAACGAGCTCTAAGAGAAGGCGAAGGACGCAATATAAATATTAAGAAGATACAGGTTCGAGCTGCGACTTTACCAGGTGACAACTACAGCAGCGTAATGTACAGAGTCACCGCGGAATACGATAATGGTAATGGCGGCGATGGGGTCATCACTAGGTCCCTCATTGTCAAAGCTCTTCCCGAGAACGAGGCCGTTAAGGAGTTAATGATTAAAAACGACGCATTCACTGCAGAAATTGAGGTATTATGGAAAATAGTCCCGGCATTACACCGCCTCCTCAACACACACTTACCTGATAACGCTGTCCTCTTCGGGCCAAAATGTTATATTTTTTCAGGTAAGCCTCACCAGAAGCTCGTGATGGAAGATCTTTGCCAGTCAGGCTTCAAAGTAGTGCCGAAGGTACCTGGACTGGACCTGAAACACTGCAGATTAGCTGTTTCTCGTCTTGGGATGTTCCATGCAGTTTCTGTAGCTTTGCTTTCTCAGCGCGCGGAGATATTTGAGAACCTGCAAACTCACATTTGCATTAGAAATGGTGAATTTATGGTTACTTTCCTCACAAACTCTTTTAAAGCAGTTGCAGACAAAGTTAGAACATTTTCCGAGAGTAGTCAGAAGTACTCCGAGAAACTTGATCTTCTCAGAAAAACTGCATATGAACGCCTAGTGAAGACTGTGCAAAGAGACGACCAAGGTTTTAATGTGCTGATCCATGGCGATCCTTGGACAAACAACATGATGTTTAAGTACAATGAGGATGGAGAAATTTCCGACGTGGTCTTCTTGGACTTTCAGTGTGCTTACTACGGGTCGCCAGTCTTGGACCTGCAATACTTTCTGTATACTAGCCCGACCCCAGAGATAAGGAATTGTGACACAGACAACATTCTGGAATGCTATCACTCTTCCTTGTCGAAGACTCTCGCCCAACTGAATGTCAACATTAGGTGCCCTTCGTTGGAGGAGCTTCATAAAGAAATGAAAGAAAGGAATTTCATGGGACTTTATGCATTCTTTTGCATTAAAACTATAGCATCGGCAAAACCCGATACAGCAGTAGATCTAAGTAAGTTGGCTGGAGATCCAACAGAGACAAGTTCTAGTGCCCATCTTACAGAAGAGTTCAGCAATGAAATGCTAGATCTCTTGCCAATATTTGAAAAAGAAGGTTTATTTGATTAACTGCCTATATTTCAGCAATTTTTATCGCCAAGTTTTTATTTTGACGTTTGTACCAGGTACTTTTTTCTT
Source organism: Medauroidea extradentata (assembly GCA_003012365.1). NCBI lineage: Eukaryota > Metazoa > Arthropoda > Insecta > Phasmatodea > Phasmatidae > Medauroidea > Medauroidea extradentata. Next base: position 129,483 of record PNEQ01060070.1, on the reverse strand, counting down.
ATTTTAGACACAAATTGCTTGTATGAAATATTTCATCTCTCATAGTTTTTGCGTAATAGCTCGTCAAAGTAAAAATTTGCATGTTACGGTTTAATGCATGAAACTAAAACAAACTGATATACCAAATTAAAAAACTCCACAGTGAATAACGATGCCGCTGGCTACAATTTATCGTATGCAAAAAAAAATCTTTGCATTTATATAAAAATGCTGAAATTAGAAATAAAAGTTCTAAAAAAATCAAGATTTTTTAAATACAACAATATTTCATTTTGTTTAATAGACTACAACATCGTTATTAACTGTGAATTTTTTCAGTTTGGGATGTTAGTTGGTTTTAGTGTCTTTAATAAAACCGTACCATGCAAATGTTGACTTTGACGAACCATTACACAAAAACTGTGAGAGATGAAAAAAATTCACATGAGTAAAATTAAGTCACAATTTTTGTGATGAAAATTGCTGTGGCCGAGCTCTTAAGAATATGTCGCGAAAACTTAGGTTAATATAAACTGAAACATATGCTCGAAATTCGTAAACGATGGGCTATTCAATTTTAAAAACCAATATATTAATTTTGAACCGGTACAAAGCTCTATAATCTCTTTTTAGTGAATTAATTTGCAAGTGTTTTTTTTAATTACGTGTGAAATAAAATCATATATGTTAAAATCTAATTTAAAAATATATGTTCAGAAAAGTTAGGATTTAGTGTGCATGTTTAAAAGTGGTGGTGTGTAAATTGAATGCAGGCCTAACAAGTGTATAAAATAAAACAGAAACAATGTACACAACCACCTAAAATGTATATTAATTAAGATTTCATAGTGTTCATGAAATTAACATAGATTTTTTGTTTGCCATCCTTGAATCTCAATTGACATTTTTCATGAAACAGTCGCCGGAATAGGAGCATTAAAGAATAAAGATTAAAAAAATTATTTCCTTGCACAACTCTCAAATCTGAAACAAAAAAAAAAAAAATAATGGTTAAGGTATTTAGTAAAGTTAGCATCGAGACGCAATGTCTATGCGCAACTTTTTCCTATTAATCTACAAGCATTCTGACTGAAAGTAGAGTTACTGTAAATTAAATAATAATTATTTAATGATTTTAAGTATATTATTATTATTTGGCTCGTCAACAGCGTAGTCGGTAGGGACGATGTACACATGACGTTACTAGAAAGTGAACAGGAAAATGAATCGGCAAGGTCTTTGTGAATGAATCATTCCGGTAATTGCCTTGAGCAATTCCAGGAAACCATAGAATACCAAATTCAGGATTGCCTCGAATCCGATTCACTCGAAAGCGAGTAAAACGTGTTAAATTTGCACCATCTGTCTCTGTGATCTGATGTCTAGTATTTTTCAAAATACTTATTCAGGCAATCTGTAACAATTAAGCTCGAAATCATGCAGATGTTCGATAACTTCAGACGGAGTATCTTGAGACAGTGGACGATTGGTATGTGCATTTCAAGTACCAAGAGGCATACAACAAGCAGGACCTTCAAAGTTTCTTAAACATGAGTTAAATGATTGTCACAGACAGAAACAGACACATGTGTGTGTATATATATATACATATATATATATATATATATATATATATATATATATATATATATATATATATATGAAATCGGTGGTAGCCACTTTTCATGTTTAAGTTGCTGCATTGGTGTGAACGTTGGTATCTAAATATAAAATATAACAACTTCAACAATTCACCTCCAATCTAAAAACTACTCATTTCACAGTTTTCTTTAGTTTTTACAACTTTTACACTTAAAATGCACTGGCGCAGCTATTGTGAAAATAACTGGAGTAGACTACAGTTGTGGGCCATAATAATGGAGAATCCTGACGGATAGAGAGGCGAGGACATTTATTAGGACAAGCTGTCACCAAGGAGAAATGCACAGATATCCCGTACGTCAATAAATCGGAGAGATGCGAATGCCCGTAGAAAGCAAAGCCCTGCCTTCAAGGTATACTACAAACAATAAAAAAGTTATGTTGGTCAATTTCATTCGAGCCTACTGTACTCGTTAGCAGGTAATATTCCCAGCTAACAAATTTTAAACGAATTCACAGTTGAAGAGGGATGGCAATTAAAGTATCCTTTAAAATAATGCAGTGAAAAATGTTGAGTACATACATGTAATTTTTAGTCATTCGTGACACTGCATTCTTATTTAGGTCAATAAACGATGGGTTTTTAAGATTAACTATCAGCATTATCTCGGTTTCTTTTGAGAGTTTGTGATAAACAGAGCTTCAAAAGCAGTCGAGAATAAGCTGAGACAATAAGACTTTCCAATTTGTACATCATAAATAAATATGACTTTATCATCACGTCCGTCTTCTGACATGCATAGACTGATATAAATCCTAATAAAACTTAAACAACCACAGTGACTGGCAACCGCAATCAATAAATCTTATTTAAGCTAGCAATTTTTTTTATTAGATGAATGCTTCTAGAAAACATTATTTATAATAAATATAATTTGAAAAAAAATTTCCTGTTCCTGGTAAAAATAAATGCTTGCTGCCCTTTATTGCAATAAATTCAGCACGGTGTAGTTATCTTTAGTAACCTTACTAGTGGGTTTCATATTACAGGCAATCCTAAATTACTTGAAAAATTGCATGCTGTGTTACTAACTGAAGATGCTTTAAAAAATAATACTTTTATACTAGACATGAATTTGACCTAAGAAAATCCGCAGGCTAGTGTTCAATGTACTAGTAATAAAGGCTACGTTAAAAATAATATTAATACTTACAACACGAATAAGGGTTGTACATGAATAAATGGAACACAGCCGCTATAGACTTAGGAAGAATGTCACTAGTTTATCAAATATGCCTCTATTAATTTTTGGTTACAGTTGAAAGTATAGATTCTATATCACTTCTACAGCTGTAAAGGGATGTTGCGATATTAAAATAAAAATATCAAAATCAACGGGTCACTTTCAAACGTTCATCATTCATACGAGTGAAAATTGTATTTTTTTTTTTTTTAGTCAGATAACTTTGTTGTAGAAACATAAAAGCTATAAGATTTATAACAAATGTACAGAGATTTGTTAGTCAATAAAGGAGACACAAGTCAGGGACAATGTTACCAGAAATTTCTTTTTTTTTTTTTTTAATTTGTGAGGGAAAATATTTCTAGAGTAACGAGTCGATGATCGCTAACGCCGAAATTTAGTAAATGGGAGTGAGTGATTAGAAAGAGATTCTATTAAGTATGGATACATTTTGGTTTAATAAGTTATCAGAAATAATTTTCTACAACTTAAATTTGAGTGGTTGTTTACATACCGACTTCCAAATAAATTTTATTTGTTTGTAAATTATATAGCAGTGGTACAAACTTTAAATAGTAAAATAACTTCTACTGGAAATAAATTCATGCTTGATGATTTTATCCATGTGTTTAAATTTATATGTATTATTAAATTTTTATATAAATAAATTTAATTTCTTGACTTTAATTAATTATTTGTTCTGTGTAGTTGATTGCTTATAGAGACCTAAATACGATGTCACAACAATTATGCATTCTGTTTAAAGAAGTTTCAATGAAATACTAATTTTCATTATATAATAATAAATGTGTTTATTTTCAAAATTACTCGAATGATTAATAAACTAACTTGCGCAAATGGGGTTTCATTCTTTTGTGCGGGTGGATGAGTGTAATGTCACAATTATGTAACAGGATTTATGTCACACCATTACAAACATTAATTTCATGCGAGCTAAATATGAAATTAAATTTAAACTGTCAAAACTTCATTAGTAGTTTTTGTTAAAAAAATGTGTTTCACTTATACTTTTTGACGGTCCTACGACTCTGTTTTATTGATGAAAGTCAAGAAATTCTTTTTTCGCACATTTACGTAAACTTTCATTGTACGCACAGTAACATGCTAAGCTAAGAAAACTTTTAATGTTTACAGTTACATTGGTAGTCGAGTTTTTAATAATTTTATCAATCGTAATTTCGGTATAAATTGTTTCTCCTTTGAATTATTTAAGTATGATTCAATCCTTGGAATGTTCACAAAAACAAGTCAACAATATTCCATAGTAAGTAGCTGGCAACAGAACAATGTTATTGTGTATGTTAACTATTAATGTATTACGAAATAGTACAAACGAATTGACGAGCGAGGACTTTCTGAACAATTCTTTATTGGTTTTCTCAGCAAATAGTTATTTTCATAACATAAATCATTACTGTGTAACTTGACCACATTCCCGTTGCATACAAACTTCACTACACGAGCTAAGCTAGAATTTCAGTGATAGCAATTATTGTGAAAATAATGTGTTAAATACACAAGAAAATGAGTTATTTGGTATAAAATCGGTTCATAAATATATTTTGGTTTCTTGCATGTTAAAAGACGTGCACTTTATAATCCAAAATACCTGTACAGTATTGTACACGAGATCTGAAAAAGGAAGCCATGTTCAGTAGCGTTTTAATATTCATATGGTATAGCTTTACAATTGAACTTTCAATTCCTTTATAAAGAAATCAACAAATATATAGTAACTAACGTGGTTGTTGCCCGTAAATGTTATGTTAGTCTTGATCGTAGTTATAATTGCAATTGAACTGTTATTGAGATTTTCGGTACTACTCGACCACAAAAACTAGTTCTCCCGCGAGGGGAAGAAGCGTGGCGCTAGTACTAGGTAGACACGTCACAAGGAGGGGAAGTGTACTGCACCTGAAATGAGTTCATAGCGCACGGTCAGTGGAGACGTAGTGCGGTGAAAACCGAGCCAGCTGCCTGTGCCACAGTATTATGACAGGTGCTGTGGTGCGCCACACCAGTTGCACGCGGTCGTCAAGGACAACACAGCGGTAATTCGCTTTTTCCCTGCGGGACTAGTTGTCGTGGTCGAGTAGTAGTTTTATGTGACAGCAAATAATATGTAATTATTATCAGTCTGTTACAGAGAAGAGAATATTCGATTTTTAATTTTCTCGTATGGAAACATTTGTGTTATCATTAACTGTAAACAAAATTGTGATACAAGGTACTGTCAATCCGGTGGGTACTGAAGTATTGCAAGTAATACACGAAAGACCTAGTTTGGCGACGAAGTGAAACTGCTGCCCTGCTGGAAACAATTGAACTGTGTTGTCAATGTGGTTGTTTTCCAACTATATCTGGTTGCTTTTTAAATCTGTACAAATTACAACTTCTGTAAATTGATTGTTTCAAATGTACATATTTTTTAATTCCGTATGATAATATTTTAATAAATGGCAAGCATTTTATTGTGTTTGTAACATTACTAGGTACTTTACTATGATTGTAAAGCAATGCCACAAAATAAACATTTGTATGGACAACCACCATCATGAACGAAATGTCAATAAAATTGTTCAGTTCATTACAGTAGACGTTCTATTTTAAATGTTATTCCTTCTGTTGGTTTGTAACGTAGCATATGTTATTTTTGTTTTCTCGCTGCGTTATACCAGATATTTGTGTGTCAGTGATATGGACATTTAATTTTTTTTTTTTTTTACTAATTAATGTGTACTTTAAAACAGTATGTGGAGAAATGTTTATAGAGTTGGAAGGAACGATTTTAGGCTGGTGAAAACACGATTTGAGAAATTGGATTTTTGAATACAAAACTTTAAGAGGTTGCATCGTCTTTTTTGTTTTAAAAATATTACAATTTCGTTTAATTCATAAAAGATGTGACAAATTTTCGGCAATTTCTCTTAATAAAAACATTATATTTTACGATTGCGTGCGTAATTACTGACTAAATTTGTACTAGGTGCTATTTAGTCTTTATTACATGTTTAGAGGTAATAAATTTATTAAATTTTTATTTGAATTAATAATTTCATGATCACGCTTTAATACTTCGAATACAATTTGCGTAACGATAGGTAATGTAATTAGCTAAGGCTTTATTGAAATATTTTAAAATATATCTGGCTGACTTTGGAGTAAGGCAGAAATACATAAAAATGCAGCATGCTTAGTGACAGGGGCTCTTAAGAACTGCGGTTAACACGCCTGCTGATTTCATCTGTGACGTCATTGCGGAGGCCACGGTTGTCGAGAGGTAAGACTTCTAGCCTCCCACCTAGGTGGTCCGGGTTCGATCCCCGTTGGGTTCGGTCCCGAATTTTTTGCGTGTAGGAAACGCGGGCGGGTTTTATCGGGGAAATACCCGTGTCCGCGCCTCCCTCGCTCTGTCGCTGCTCGTCATTCATCTCACCCTGTGACCCTCACCTCATCCATTACTCGGGCTAGTCGAGCAGCCGGCCCAACCTTCAACAATGCTCTATCTCACATATAATGTGACCCTACCCGAAGGTGGGAACACGTAATGGATTTTCGTTTCGTCATTATTGCATCACCTGATTTTACAGCCATTCACTCGCTGTTCGTTTGTGTCGACCGTCAAACTTGTATGACAATTTTTCTGGAACAGCTTGTTTTATTTGTCATGGATCTGTTCTTTTTGATTCTGTGTTCCCTCTCTGGATACTCCTGTTTCATGTGTGTGTATATATATATATAATGTGTGTGTTTGGGTGTGTATGTATGTATATGTACGTGTGTGTGTTTTTTATCCCCCGACGAAAAAGGAGGGGTGTTATAAGTTTGACGTGTCTGCTGTGCATCTGTGCTGTGTGTCTGTTGTGTTTCTATCTGTGGCATCGTAGCTCCTAAACGAATGAACCCTATTTTGATCTAGTTTTTTTTCTGAAATGTGACTTGATCTGGAGTGTTCTAAGCTATGATTCAAAGAAATCTGTTCAGGCGTTTAAAGATCACCAGCTCTTTTCTAGTTTTTTTTTTTTATGAATGTGAGCAATTATACTGTTCTGATCGATTTGTCGGTTTTATTGTTATTTTTATCTTCAGTCTTAACTTGTATTTATTTGTTGACAACAGCTGTTCAATAACACTATATTTTATTTTTTCCTACCGTATTCTTTAGTTTTATTGTGGGTGTTTTGCGATTCAACGACATTCGCTAGCAATAGCGAACGTCAATGACAATAGTTAAGTTCATAATTCTCGACATATTTACTCGCACAGTCGCTCGCCAGCCAGAAGCGTGTCGAAACTTGATGTCGAGTCATAAGAACTGTTCGCCTCTCTTCCTGCCGCTGCCGGAGTTGCCGTAGGCAAGGTCACGCCGACTCACAGACGTGGTGGGGTGGGGAGCTGGGTCGGAAACAAAACACTGCAACAGACACACGACATCTTGAATCTGCCAGAACTTCACTTCACGCGATACGCTTTCCTACAGGTAAGACTAGCTCATAGGTAGAGTCCACGATTTTCCGCGAAAATAATTTTGCTCCAGTTTGTTCCAGTGCCTTACGTGCACATCTGCAGCTTTGCTTCATGGTTATTGGCAGCGTGTCTTAGTAAAGTGACGTCTCTCATTTGACTGTGGCAACCACAGTAAGCTTACTATGACACCACACGCAGGGGCGTCATTTGGGGATACAAGGGGGGGGGGCAAATGCCCCCCCCCTGGATTTGGAATTTTTGTGTATAAATATATCTTTGTATTTTTTAATGTAAATAATGCTAACATAAGGACCTAAAACTGAAGTTTTATTATTAAAGTATCTAATTCATACATGATTAATTAATAAAAAAGATGCAACAAGGTAACTGTCGTCAGAAAACAAAATCTTGCCTAGAAAAACCTGAAATGACGCCCCTGACCACACGTATATGTTATTCGCAAGTATTACTTCAAGGCACGTGACAGTTAAATAATCCAATCACTGGCTATGAGTCAGAACTGTAAATGTGCAGATAAGACACTGGAACGAACTGGGGCTAAATTCTTCTCGCGAAAATATCATGGCCGTACTCTTAGATTACCAACAATGCACACCTTGAGAGTGAATCCGACAGACTAACACTGACAGGTTATTTTTAATCCCTCGTTTCCACCACCGATAACATTACTGATAAGTGTTTTCAACAAAAATTTTTAGCATAAGTGGGGCCGCGGTGGCCGAATGGTCAGACCGTTCGCTTCCCACCAAGTCGTTCCGGATTCAATTCCCGGCGGGGTCAGTCCCCGGATTTTCGCGTGGGGGAATCGTGCCGGATCTTTGCCGCAGGTCGGCGGGTTTTCCCGGGGATCTCCCGTTTCCCCCGCCCTTTCATTCCGTTGCTGCTCCACTCCCCTCATGTCACCTTTCACCAGCGCTGAAGACCACGATGTTGAGCGCTGACCAAAATCTCTCATTCACTCTTATCAATAAAAGTTCCGTGTTTTAAATTCTTATAAGGAACTTTGTCACTTACAGTGTTGGTAACGTTATTTTCCCAAGACGCTCTGAAGAGATCTAGATCAAAGAATGTTGATGATTACAAACAGGAAAAATTTTGTGCGTTCAACTACCTACCGGTTGTATTCCACTGTCCTATGTATACACTCTGTTCTTCAGCTACTAGTTCACTGGCTTCTGCTCCTGTGAGTGTCCAGCTGTATATCAGACAAATAGTGGCCCATGTGGTTTTTCATGCTGGTTTGCTATTGGTTTAATGTCCTCGAATACGAATGTTACTAAGCAGTGACCTTATAGCATATCAAACGAAACCTAAAGTTTGTTCAAATTAATCCGCAATATTTACCGTTGGTAATAAACGTTTAAACCAGTATTTCGCATTTTGGTCATTATCATTATTGTTATTGTCAATTGGTCATTCTTATTACTTTGTCAGTAACATTTGTTTTTGCTGTGGTAGTAGCTCATTTACGTTTAACATTACTAGAGGCACTAACCAAATACCATACAAGCTTACTACAAGCCTGCAGTTGACTTGATTTAGGCTTGCCATTACAAGCCCTGTTTGGTAAATTTGATTCAAGCTTGTGTCAAGCCTATTTTTTATAGTTGTATACTGCCTTGAATTAAGTTAAATAGTCTCCACAGGACAAGACTGCAGCAAACTTGCCAGGAAAGCTAGACGCAAGGCTGCTGAAAGCTTGTAGCAAGCTTTCGTACAAATTATTTACTTATTTATTACTGGCTTGCAGTTGTCAGAAATGTGTGAAACAGTCTGTCGCTTAAGTCCAGCCTTAATAGAAAAGAATACATTCTTGACGTTGAACCAGACCTTGAATCAGTACCCAAAATACACGTACTTCTAAACATTACTCAAAAATATTGTACCATAGCACATAATTATTGCTACAAACATTTTATTACTAACATGTTTGCTGTTTCTTTCGTGGTCAACGGGCCGTAACAAAATTATGGGATGTAAGTGTTAGTAACAGTTTTCCTTAAATATATGTTACGAAAACTGTTGACCATATAATCTAGTTTAAAAGAATTACAGTTAAATAGATGAGATGCCAGTGTATATAATACACCAAGTAAATTACCAGTGTTTCTATGATGCAGATTTTGCACCTCTAAAAATTCGGGTTGAAATGTTATCAACCTATATCAGGAAATCACAAATTGGCACAAATGTAGGGCGATATACATTTGAACATCTCTATAGGATTGTAAAATGAAATTCTTGTATAATTTATTTCTCACTGGTCATACTTGCTTTTCGGATCGTCTGCCCTGCAAGTTCAGAAACTAAGATTTCTTCTTAATTAAGTTATCTTATAAAATAAAATAATTGCATTACTTTTTTTAGGTACTTCCTTAAGCAATATTCGGACGCGAACACCACGTCAATATCTCTACTTGTTGGATAAGTATCTTCGGCTGATAGAAAACAAATGTTATGCCTTTTCACCTCTTTAGTGTCGAATTTCGAAATATCTCAATTTCACATCTTTAATATTTGAACAAGTATCCAAGTGAAGTGAAAATCACGACGATAGCCCGTTCAGTCCATGCAAAATTGACCATTCATTAAGAAGCAGATATCACCCCTGTACAGTACTGAGAGTTAGAATTTAGAAAAATCTTAAAAATCTCTTTGCGGCCATATAACCTTGTCATCATCCTGAAGCAAAAATACACTGAATACCTTTATGGGTTCGACATTATCGAAGATTTATGTAAAACACATAAAAGGTCTTTTTCATCTCCTAAGAGACTGAAATTTGAAAAACCATTGAATAACATTTTGGACTACTTTACTGGTGTCTCTTTAACGTGAAAAACATGACAAGAACCCGCTGGGTTCAAGATATATCAACGAATAATTGAAAACACATTTCGTCAGTTTTCACCCCTTTTCACCTCCTTAGGTGGGGAATTTCGAAAATTCGTGAAATTTCTTTTCGAGTATTTGAGTAAGCATCAATCTTAAATGAAATTTACGTCGCTTTATAAAAGATCGATGTGGTCGACATGTGTCGATCGTGAATCGAAAGCACATTTTACCCTTTTCTTACCTCTTTGGGACCGAATTCGGAAAATATATTTAAATTATGTTTTGTTATTTACATAATCATCAGTCTAAAGTGAAGAACACTTCGATATCTCGATGGGTTTCATCGATGAAGAGGAATAATCGAAAACACATTTCACGTATTTTCACTTCCTTAGTTAACAAATTTTGAAACGTCTTGGAGTCCTGTCACAGTAAATTGTATACGTTACAAATTGAAGTAAAAACCATGATGATAGTCAATTGCGTTCCAGTGATATAGACGATTATTAAGAAACAAATTTCCCTTCTTTAAACTGCTTGGGGGTCGAATTTCAAAAAATTCTAAAACTACTTTTTGGGTATTTACGTAAGAAATTATAATTTTTATTGGCTTGTGTAAAACGTACGGACACTTGGAAGTTAGTCAATTTTTCCCGCAATGTGAAGTATTGCGTCACCACGATCTCAGTCATCAATTGATAACACTGTCAAATTTTTGTCAATGACACTTTAAAAATATAAATATATTTATAAGACCTATAGAGTGGATATAAATTAATCCGCAGTCTCTTTATCTTAACATTACAAATTTCACGCAATGTAAGCCTTGTATTGCTTCGTAAATTTGGACAAATCTTTTCATTTAAATGTTAGTTATGACTGGCTATGAAAATATAGAATTTGAGAAATACTTCACAAGAAAATTATTTTATACCTCCGGTTTTTAAAAAGGTTTCATATATAAATTTAAATAACAAAGAAAGCGGAAAGTAACAAAAATATGGCGAGAAACAATTCAGAACCGACAGTTATCTTAAATGATGCATTGTACCAACTGACACTTTTAGTACACCAAATTGTCATGCATCCCAATATTTAGCACTCATGTGAGGACATATTTGGGAATTTAGTGATTCATTTTTTACATGACGAATATTTTCTACATAAGTAAAAATCGACAATATGTAAATCGATAACTACGTCATTACTAAATGTAGAAGGGTTACTTTAGTGTGTGATAGTTATGAACATAATTTATTCTCTGAGACATGTTCAGTATCACAATTGTTTGCTGAATTAAGGTGATAAATGTTTTAAGAACAAGTGTCAAAGCATGCTGTATTTCTCTTAAATTCCTGTTTAAAACTTGGCAAGAAATATTTGAAAATATTGCAACAGGGAGTTTGCTAATCACCTTACCTATCATTACGCATATTGTGTACGAAATACTATAGCACAGTAACGAAAAAATTAAGATAGTATAAAATTCAACATAAAAATTATATATTGCCATTCAAAATGAAATAAATAAAAAACTCTCAGTGCTAGTTCCATATAGTTCATCATATACTATTATTACACGCAAATGAAAAATTTTAAAAAATTGCACGACACACAACCGTGTGCATGTCGCCTCTTCCTTTGCCTTGATAGTGAAATAAACCAGTTTTTTTTTCGGTCATCCGATTTAAAAGTTATATCTCTTTGTCTATAGCTTTCATTTAGGCTAAACTATTTATAGGCTGTAAATTCATTGTACATGTAACTGTGTTAATGGTACATTATATTTAAGAGAAGAGCTTTCGGTCGGAAGAAACCCTCAAAAAAATTGTCTCTATGTAATATTTCACAAGAAAGTAATAAAGATATTGAAAATAAATTTTAGAGGGAGTGTAATCAAATAGTAACATTTGTTAGTAATTGACTTCAAAATTAAAAAAAAAATTGTAACTAAGCAAAACTTGTCTCACTCCCAATGACTTCGTGTATATTTTCTGAGGGAAATTGGGAATCTATATGGGTTAACCTGTGTTATATTATAGTGTCGCAAAAAAAAATCAAGTTTAATCGGGACACGTCTAGCATAAACAGGTCTTGAGAAAGTGTGAGCAATAAGGCAATATTATGATCGCTGCAAAACTTTCCTTATCGTCTCTACGAGCATAGCGCTCAACTGATGACAATCTCCGATAAAATAAACTCTAAAGTGGGATGTAAAACAAGCAATTTAAATTAAAATTATTACAAAGAGGTACATTTCGATGTAAGCTACTGCGAACAAAATATACTGCATTTTATTATCAAATCGTGCGTTTGGTTACTTTAATATAAAAGATTTTCAAGTGGTGATTCTTTTTAATTTTTTTTTTTTGTCCTGACACGCTAGAAAAAAACGAACATCATCTGTGGTAAAATTAATTTCAAAGACAGAGACCACGAAAGTTACAATATTAAGGAATTTTTCTTGTACGGTGTGAACAGTGACTTTTCTATTATTACGAATATAATCATATAAAATTAGACTTATCATAAAACAATTAGCATTACTTTCCCTTGGTGTATATAGTTAATTTAAATAAAAATATATAATTATATATGTATATGTGTGTATGTATACTGTATATCCACTTACTATGAGGTATAGTTGTATAAACTTTTCCTGATTCTTTGCTTTAAAAATAAAAAAATAAAAATAACATTTATATTACCTTTCATTTCGCTTTTCTATGTTTGTCAGTCTACATGTGATACTGATTCTGACCATTATTCGTTTTAATCTCCGCTTCTTGAGATGGATGGCAAGAAAATACTACCGTATTTAAAGAACCGCCTAGTACACGCTTAAAATGCGTTACAGTATGCTGCAAACTACGCTTTCTTAAACGAAACTGTTCTATATAGGCCCATAGTGCTAGTTAACGAAAAAAATGAAAACATTTAATACGAGTGTGAAAAATCACAATTAAGGCACAACGCATATTAGAAAAAATTGCTTTATAGCACTCCTCATATCCGTAAACGTATTTTCAGGCTACCGAACCTTAAATCAGAAATATAAGTGAGTTGCATTTTGCTGCTAATTGTCCTACAAACAAAGCCACATGTTTGCAGCTACAATCTGAAATGTCGAACAATTTTTTTTAGAAGACACGCTAACTCTGAGGTCTGTCTACAGATGCGCTACTTGTTTTAAATTTGTTTGTCAGAAATAAAGAAGTTTTTAATTTTCTTTAATGTGGAAGCAAATCAAGTATTAAAAATTTGTCTTACAAATTAGTAAAATTAATTTATATGTCTTTATCGGCAGCTTGAAATCCCTTAAGTAAACATTCATTAACTACGTTCATTATAAATAATACTGTACATAAATAATGTACATTATCTATTAACAAGTATTTTTAATAAAGTTATACGTAAATTATTGCTTATTTTATTACACTGATACATCGTCAAGTTTTTTTCAATCAAATTATATTAAAATATGTTATTAAATATTGTTGGTTTACATTTTAAACTAATATTTAGTTCATAGTTAACAGTGTTGTCACAAATAATAGCACTTAACATTATTCAGTTTAATTTTTAAACATTAAGAGATATATATCGACGAAAAATGTACATCAAATGTGTAATTTTCTTTAGTATGACAGTGACGTTTAGGTACTGAAAATACGACTTCATACTCAGAACGATATATACACAAATGTGACAACTTTTATTTCTACTAAAATAAGATCATACTTTAGATTCAAACACAAATATTAGTATTCCGAAAAACGTTTAGGTTCAAGAATTATAATAATATACGGAAACATGATTTCACTGTATTCAGGCGTACCACGTTATTGTGATATTCTACTATTATTATTGCACACGTGTAGAGTACTTAGGGTTTATTACGTCGTACATATACGTCAGTTCATTGACAATCTTTCAGCGGACCGTGCGAAGTACGTATTATCAGTGGTTATCTGTGTGTGTACAAGGCCAGCGTGGCTAGGTCCCTACTTCAACAACAACACACTTGCAAGCCACTTAGTGTTGATATACCTGTGGATCACTGCTGCAGTTGTCTGGAAGACGGCGTCCTGTTCAAATATACCCTCTGCTCGCAACAACATACGATCTGCTTTATGCAGGTAAGGCATGCATGTGCCGTCATTTAGACACTTGCACGGAAGCGTGAATTTGTTCGCCAAGTGTTGGACTTCATATTATTAATGCTGTTATATAATTTAATTAGGGCCGTATCTATAAACAGCTTTCGAAAAACAACCAACTGCTCACCAATGCTTTCTCTATGGGGATAGCAGTTGGTTGCCATTCGAAAGCCGTTTATAGATACGGCTCTTAGTGTGAAGGCACCGAGCGAGGTGGCACAACGTTACAACGTTGGACTCACATTCGAGAGGACCTGTATTCGATGCCCAGCTCTGACCATTCTGATTTCGGTTTTTCATGGTTTCCCGAAAACAGTCCTGGCGAATGCTGAGATGTTTCCTTAGCAAAGGCCATGGCCGACTCCTCTCCCAGCTGCTGTCATTGTAACAAGCTGTGTGTCACCGTATATAATAACTCGCTGACGACGAGACGTAAAGCCCAATTACCTACCTTAGCGTGAAGGTCATGACTTTAATTTAGCATGGTCACTCAGTTAATGGTAATAAGTTAATATTAACGTAAAGCTGCGGGTTCATATTTACGATGTATTTTTTTTCTAATATCATTTTTTAATTATAGACGGAACCAACGTCTCAATTTGTTGGAAATTATTTTTAATATGTACGCTAACATTTTCAAAGGAATACTTTGTTATATTTGTTAGGTATCAATTTAATGAAGTTTTATTTAGTCCATAATTAGCCTAAGTTATATCATTTTTTCTTTGAAAAAGTTAGACTACGTAGAGAAAACAACTTTCAAAAAATATATGGATCGGTTTTATGATACATATTCCTGTTCAGAATTTTAAAAACTCATTATTCTAAGAAACTGCGTAAGTATGAACCTGTAAGATTTGTCTTTTTCACATTACATTATACAAAATGTTACGTTAATTTTCAAGGTAAACTACATTTATTTAACATAACAACTTAAGGCATCCTTATTTAGTTTTACAGGGGTTTGGAAAATATTTATTTTAACGCAAATTAACACACATATCAAAAATTCATTCTTACAATGTTCACACTTATGTATCATCGATCGTATCCCCATTTTTCTGTAGCAATACATCATTCCGATTTTTAGATTTTTACCCCTGAAATATCACATATTTGGTTGTCAAAATTAGCCAGAATGAAGCAAAATAATTTTTCGCTAGCAAACGGTACATTGTTTAAAAAACATTCTGGCAAAATTGTGTATCGTATGACTGTACACAGTTTCAAATTTTTTCAAAGCATTTTGATAAAAATATACTTGAGCTATTTACAATTGTTTGAAATAAATGAAATATCATGGACTTAGTTGATAGTTCAACAGACTAACATTAAACTTGTTGCCGTGATATTGACGTGAAGTTGACGGAACGGTAATCGGATTGAGTGAGAGATTTTAGTCAGTGCTCAATAACTTGGTCTTGAGCGCTGGTGAGGGGTGACATGAGGTGAGTACGGAGCAGTGCCGGAATGAAAGAGCGTGGTAAACGTGAGATACTCGAGAAAACCCGCTGACCAGCGGCATCGTCCGGCACGATCCTACGTGCGAAAATCTAGGAACCGACCCCGCCGATAATCGAACACGGATCACCTTGTGGGAGGCCTATTATTATTATTCTTAATTAATTAAAATATTATGTATAATAATTCTATTTCACTTTAATATGGACAAAATGTTTTCTAGTGTCATTTATTATGAATTAATTAATATATAAAAAGGCGAATAGATTATACGAAATTAATATTCAATTTATGCGTGTAAAGTTGTGATAAAATTGAGTACATATAAAATACGTTTAGAATAGAAACTCCCATGCCATTTGTCATCAGCATGCTTATTATAATAGTGTACATATAAAAATAATCATGCCACAACAAATATCTCTAACACAAAATTAGCAAAACTTGCAGCAAAAATTAAATGATTCTATTGTAGGACCATGTAAACGGAAACATTTTGCTATTTTTGTTAAATTGCTATAAGCGTCAACGCAGAATATTTGATCTTGGTTGAGGTAAACTTGTTTTTTTTTTATTTCATACATATGAGTTCTTTACTGTATAACTGTTAACAAGTATCCAGTTAATTATTGTATGTATGCTTATACCTATGTGCGTACAAATAGTTACAAATAATTCATCGCACATTTATGTATGTTTGTATATGTAGAAACGTGCGATGAATTGTATAATTTTTTCCAGTACATATGACTTTATGCAAACTACTTAAAGTTACTTATATACTCTCTGTCATTATCACCGCATGATGCGTTTGATATAAAGTAGATAACTGTCCCCATTTTGTGTTTTAGGGCAACTGATTCGAGACTCATGTCTTCTAAAATCGATATTCCTAGTTGGCTGGACAAGCAGTTCGTTGAGAAGGTTCTAATAGAAGCGGAAGGAAACAATGTGAAAGTGAATGAGGTGCAAGTAAGAGCAGCAACTTCACCTGGTGACAACTACAGCAGCATCATGTACAGAATTACAGCCGAATACGAAGCAGGAAATGGCCGAGATCTGGTAAGCCGTGAGAAGAGTTTCATCGTTAAACTTATGCTAGACAATGAACGTATAAATGAATGTATAGATCAGGAGCGTATATTTGCAGAAGAAATAGAGGTTTTAGGGAGAATAGTTCCTGAATTCCACCGACTCCTCAACAAAACATCCGATAAATTGGTTTCCCTTGCACCCAGATGTTACCTACCTTCGGATAAGTCCAATCTGAAGCTTGTGATGGATGACCTCTGCGAATTAGGATTTAAGATGGCTTCGAGAGTACCCGGACTAGACTTGGAGCACAGTAGATTAGTAGTTTCCCGTCTTGGTATGTACCATGCAGCTTCCGTGGTGCTGCATTCTCAAAAACCTGAGATCTTTGACAATTTTCTGATACCGGCGCACATTAAGGGTGGAGAACTCGCAAAGAATTTTGTCACGCAGTCTTTCATCACTGTCGCCGAAAAAGTACAAATGTGGCCAAATGAGGAAGGCAAGAGTTACTCCGAGAAACTACGACGCCTCAGCGCAACTGCTATGGAACGTCTGCTGAAGAGTGAGGAAAGAGATGAGCAAGGATTCAACGTGCTGAACCACAGTGACGTCTGGACCAACAACATGATGTTCAAGTACAATGAAGGCGGAGAAGTAATCGACATGAACTTCTTGGATTTCTCAGGTGCGTATTATGGATCGCCGACCTTGGACCTACAGTACTTCCTCTACACCAGTCCAACCCCTGAGGTGAGAAGTCGTCATCTGAAAGAACTTATCGAGTGTTATTACTCTTCCTTGTCAAGTACTCTTGACCAACTCTTTTGTGAACAATATCCTTCCTTGGAAGAATTTTGTGCGGAAATTAAAAGTAGAAGTTTTATGAGATTTTACGCGTTTTTCTGTGTTAGGCCAATAGCAACTGCAAGTAAAGACAGTCTTCCCGATATGGACAAGTTAACTGATGATATATCTGAAACCTCATGTGCACATCTCACTGGGGCTTACGAAAAGGAACTTAAAGATTTGATTCCAAAATTTGAAAAAGAAGGTTTGTTTGACTGACAGTATGAGACTATACAATTTTGATTTCATTCGTTAATAACTTTAACAAAAGAGTCATAAATGCCATGAATACTAAGATAACTTGAAACGATTTTAACTGTACATTATGTAAGTTTGGATAGATGTTTTGCATTTATCTACGTTTACAAATGCAATTTAAAGAAAACATTTTCTACAGAATTTAAATAATGTTTACTATCAAGACAGTATTAATTCTCACTCAGTACTCTTTCTGTTTTGTTGCAATTCTGAAATATGCTAACGTTAGAATTTGTATCGTTTCCATACAAGAGGTAATGAAGAGTTTATGTGTATGAAAAATTTTTCTAACTTTTAAATCACTTAAGCTGTATATCTTTTCTCATAGTTACATAAACAGAAATGTTTTTTTTCTTCTTGGAGTCATACGACTACTTGGTTATGCTGTGTACCACATATTTCGAAACGATATTATAATTATGAAGATCGATAATACAATATTCTTAACGTGTACGAAGCGAGATGAATAAATTATACCATGTTGGACCCGCAGTCGATTCTGTCTCCGGCCATTCTGATTACGGTTTCAAACGGTTTCCATAAATCGCTCGAAGCAAGTTATGTAGTAACATATTTACATAAGGAGTATTTTAATTAACAATGTTCAATAGAGAAAATGTACATTAATAAATAAATATGGTAATATACATAAGCATGCCTACCAAGTTTAAATAAATGACACTATTTACTACAACAGCACATACCTTGAAGACGTTGCCAAGTGTGTTGTGGTATAGCTGCTATCGTGATCGACGCTTTATTTTATCTCCACGCTATTTTTCATCATGATGCCTCCAGGGAGCATTCAGACAGCATAAATAGTCACAGGCCCTCAAATCACATGGTGTTTGACAGATTATGTCCCGTTTTTAATTTATCAGAGTGGGGAGGTATGTTATCGCTACATATCCACCCGAGTTATAAAATTTTGGAATATTCCGTCCTGCTCACACCTTCACAGTAGTTCCATCCAGCTCAGATCCTAAGAAAGTTTCATCTTCGCAGGAGATTTTCCAGAAGCTGTTTCCCTATAGTTAAAGAAAGGACCACAAAGGAAAATTTTGTTATCAAATATTACATTCAATCCCTTATCAAATCCTACCGACGAACCTTTAAGAGCAGTGCAAGTATTAGCCAGACAAACCTAAGACATTATTATTTAAACAGGTTTATATTACAGCAACGTGGAATTCAAGTTTAAAAAGAATTTATCTGTGCTATACAACGTGGAAGTTAAAATATTGTTACCAACCAAACAGTGATTTTTATTTTCGTTTTTCTTTCTTTATTTATTTTTCATTTAGTACGTTCCTCTTATAGTATTATAATGAGCATATCAAAACTATTACCTTAGCCCAGAACATCGCGTTCACATAAAATGCACACCAACGAGTGAGGACCCAGCTAACACTGTAAAATTTAATTTTATAAGTATTCAAATGTCAGTTTTTGATCCGCATCTCGAGATAGTACCTAAATGTTGCTCGTCTTATCTTAACTTACATAATTCATCGTGGCTCCACTTCTCAGAAGAATGCCCGTGGTGTCGAGATTATCAAGTTGGCAACCACGTAGACGACACGCGCGAAAATTTATCCTCTTAAGTTCGTTGCTCATTTTTTTCTGTTAATTACTGCAACGCTATTAAAATTAACTCACGCGCTGCTGTGAAGTGGATAAATTTTCCGGCGTAAGAGATAAATGCACGCCTGTGGACTGCGGTCATGAAATATTGAAAAAATTGTCTTTAATAATATTTAAAAAACAGAGTTTAGTAAACCACGTTTTTAAAACTGACAGCAAAGTAAAAAATTAATTCTTCAATGAACATTCTTGTGTGACTTAAAATGTAAAAAGAACATGGGGTGCATGAAGTATACAATAGTAAGATGTGCGGGGAGTGGCTTTGGTTCAAGAAACTCGCACAGAAGTTAATGCATAAATTATTATTTTATAATTTTCATATATATTATGTTGCGTTTACATTCAGTCCTCGCTATGTTTAACGTTTCACTCTTGCTCTCCCGGAAGTTAATTAAAACCATATTTCTGCATTTTCTCTTAACAAACAGACCCACAATAAAGCGAGTTAAGGGCGCAGTAAACAGCAATTTTTATCATCGTGTTTTTATTTTTATTTGAATCTGATATTTTTTTCTTATTTTAGTCACAAAATCTGATTAAATTTTGCTCTTATGAAATTGTTTATCTTTCATATTTTTCGCGTAATGGCTTATTAAAATTAAAATTTGCATGTTTCCGTTTTAAGGACTACACTAAAACCAACTGACATACGAAACTGAAAAAAAATTCACAGTCGATAAAGACGACGCAGGTTTCAATGTCACATAAAACAAAGAATAAAAACTTTTTGTATTTAAAAAAAACTGCAGAATTGAAAAATAAAATTGTTTAGTTTGTGGTTTAACATAACAGAATTTGTAGCCAACAACATCATTATTTACTGTGAGTGAGAGATTTTGGTCAGCGCTCAACATCGAGGTTTTCAATGCTGTTGAGAGGTGACATGAGGTGAGTATGGAGCAGCGCCGGAATGAAAGGGCTGGGGAAACGGGAGATCCCCGAGAAAACCCGCCCACCAACAGCATCGTCCGGCACGATTGCTACATGCGAAAATTCGTGGACTGACCCCGCCGGGAATCGAACCCAGATCGCCTTGATAGGTTTGACCCGTCGACCACCACGGCCTCGTTATCCACTGTGAATTTTTTTCAGTTTGTACCTGAGTTTGTTTTAGTGTCGTCCTTAAAATGGAAATATGAAAATTTTGACTGAAACGAGCCATTACGCAAAAACTTGCGAGATAAAATTTTTTTATAAGAGCAACATTTGGTCACATTTTTTTGTCTTAAACTAGAAAAAAAATAATTAGTACAAATATAAAAATATAATGATGAAAATTGCCGTACGCCGCGCCCTTAATACCCTATACCGATATATTTTTTGGTACTGCATTGTAACAAAGTATAACGAACAGACAAACAAACAGACATGAGAACGAGCTTATAAAAACTTGATAGTTAAAAAAAAGCTGAAATAATAATTCCTATTATGAAGAATTTTTCTGCTGCAAGCAAAGCGTACCAATAAATTTTCGGCAACTGTGGATCAAAACGAAAAAGAAATGCCCAGTAAACATTGGGTCCGAACGCATATCTGGCGTACAAACGTTCACAATGACGACAGCAACAGGTTTTTCTTGCCTGTTGCTACAGCGGACAAGTGTTTGAGTACTGTGTCCTAGGGCTCTATAAAGAATAAAAATTATTTGTATTTTTAAAAATAATATTGAATTTTTTTTAATATTTATTTTTAGTTTCAGAATTTTTTAAAAATACAAATAATTTTTATTCTTTAATTTTATGAGCATGTCATTGTAGCCTGTAATGTTTTTATCCACTGTGATTTTTTTGAGTTTGGTATATCAGTTGGTTTAAGTGTAGTCGTTAAAACGGAAACATGCAAAATATGACTTTAACAAGCCATTACGCGAAAACTATGAGAGGTAAAAAAAAATGTATAATAGCCAAAATTAGTCACATTTTGTGTCTTAAATAATAAAAAAAAAATATTTGGTACAAAAAAGAATAAAAAAAAATCGGTGATGAAAACTATACCGCACCCTTAAGAGCCACTCTTTGACGCGCGCGCCAGTGTCCTATCGCCCCTATGTGGAAGACGCTAAACTGACTTGCAGTGTCTTTCCGTCGGGTCGCTGGAACTGTGGTACTGCAAGCTGTGGCCCAATTCTCTTTATTGCTGGAAAATCGTTACTAAAATACAAAACAGATAGGACATTAAAATAGTTTTGTGACATTCTCGGCAGTAAATTTTGTGACATGGCCGTGTAAAAAAGCAGTTTTTAACCACGTTTAAGGCTCGGAAGTACTATTTCCAATGCGCGTAGTTTTTTTTTTTTTTTTTTTTTTTTTTTTTTTTTTTTTTTTTTTTTTTTTTTTTTTTTTTTTTTTTTTTTTTTTTTTTTTTTTTTTTTTTTTTTTTTTTTTTTTTTTTTTTTTTTTTTTTTTTTTTTTTTTTTTTTAAGTATTTTATAATCCTTTACTAAATTTTTATTCTGTTCGTAGGTTGGTACGTTCTAGACACTAATAATAGTTTTGTAAATAAATGAGTTTATCTTACATAATGTAGCGCAGATCAACCACGAGGAAGGCGGGCCTCTTATAATTTAAATAAATAAATAAATATAAATATATATATATATATATGTAGTGCTTTGAAAAATATTAGCAACAAAAATTTCTGACGGTTGTACTATTAATCGACGAATATTTGGGACGGTTTTACGATGGCTGTTCCTTTTTAAAGTTTATAAATAATTTTCGAAAATACACCTTGAATAGAGACTCCGTGGCCTTAAGGGTTACCACCTATTTGCAGTAGTTGGAGCTATTTACCACAGTTGTGAAATGGAAATGAGCATTAACTATGCTCAACTCTTGCTTACTCAGTACCTAATCGCTACATAACCTGCAATTGCAAAACGCTACAAATGTTTGCATTCTTTCTGTCAGTGAATAGCTTAAATTAGGCTTAAATAGCATTCAGTTGCCAAAAAAAAATTTACAATTTATTTTTAATTTGTACTGCTGTCAGAACAGTGTAAAAAACCAGTTACACGTCTTTTTTTAGTTTTACAAGGATGATTTTCACAATTATCAAAATATAGTTTGAATTAGTATTCCCAATACTAATTCCCAAAATAGCGCTATATTACCGCGTTAATAGGTATCTAAGAACATATTTTACAGACATCCATACACAAGAATGAAGTTTCATGGAAATTCATTAAGATGTTTACATGAAGTAATATTTTAAATTTCACAACAAACTTTGAAGTAAACGCAGAATAACACTAATCACTAGTTGATAGCGAACTAAATGTCCGATTCCTCAAAAATTTCTACTTGGACATGACATGGCTTAGGCAAACACTTGAGTCACTTCATATTATTGTAACTAATTTATTGAAATTTGCACTGCACGATATTCCCCGCCGAATTGTCGTAACTGTATTTTGAATTATAAAAAAAAAAAATATTTCCCAGTTGGTTTCGTAATTAATTACATTTTCTTTCATGTGAAGTTACAATCCGATGTAAGACAATTTTATAAGATATACTAAAATGCTTGAACAGTCTTCAGTAATTCTCTATGTGTATTGCATGCAATAATGAAAAATGTATTACGCATGCCTGAACAGAACTTTGAAACAAATGTATAGGAAATTCACAACCACAAACAAACTGAGAATACACCACATTGAGCAATGTAATATCTTTAGGAATTCAGATAAGAAATGGAAATTTAAAAATTAATAATACTTTAAATAGGCACGTATTATTTGTAAACATATATAATGTAGGCACGTTTAATAATTTTATATTAAACCAAATTTTGGTGGATCTCTGAACAGAAGGCAACTACTTAGTTAGTTAGCCCCCATAATTACAACACGTATTTATTCAACATGCTCTAAAATTGAGTAACAAATATTTCGGCTATCATGCTACTTGTTCTTTTGGCGAGAGCATGGCAAAACAATTGCTTTCTCTTTCTCTGGCGGTACTTTAAGATTTGTTTATGTAAAAACTCATACTGCACTAGAACACATTTTTAAATATAACTCAGTTACTCGTTATGGAGAACGCTACATTTCATAACTGTAACACACTACACGAAGGATAACTTACTGTATTTAAACAATATATAACTAATTGCACTGCACGATGTATGTTACGAAGATTTTAAAATGTATCATAGAGATAATTGAGGTCTTAGTTAATAACAAGTGTAGGCACCTTAGTAACAAGAGTTCATACAGAGCTAAAACTTAGCTTTCGAAAGACTACTGAGTTTGTCAGTAAGTATACAAAGATACTGACATAAACGATCACACATAGAAGTCCATTCACGTGTGCAGAGAATGATTCAGTGTTCATAACTGACTACATCTGCGTAAATTAACTCTTATCACTGACAAACCCCGGTTCGTTATTTTTCTTTCTCCAAAAACGAAGAACATCTGGAACTACGTGCTAACTTTAAACATAAAAAAAAATCGTATCCTGTATAATGTACACTGTTTAAATTCTAGGCAAACACGCAAATGGAAAAACCACTATCTTTTTTTAACTCTCTCTAAGGAAAATCTTGCCAAACATATGTGCCAGTATATGACATGCATTCTATCCGTAGCTATCGAGAGATTACTGTAACTATATTCAATACAGGTTGTAGATTCCAAAAAAAGTTCTTTCTCCGGTAAAATGTATCACTTTTCAATAAAACATTTTTAAACAAAAAATTTTCTACAAACATTTTTGTAAGAATACAGACATCCGATAAACTTAGACACATCTTATGTTTAACGCTAATCTTCTGCCAAAAACCAGTGAATATATTTATAAAAAGCATTATCGTTTCAGATTTTACTAATAAATTAAGGGAGATTTATATTTATTTAAAAAAAAATTGTTATCTTAAAAATGCATCTAGTTAGACGTCATTTATTTGAACATTGGTTCCAATTTTATCTCCTGAAAATAAAGAGTGCACATTTAATCAAGCTGTTCTATAATATTAGTTCTAGTATAATTAGTTATTCCTTACAGTCTGGAAGTTGTACAACATCTCTTTAGGAATGTTAGGCTGCCTGCGGTAATATCCATGAAGTGTAATTTTCTTACAATATTATGTGCTAGTTACTCTGTTATTAATTTGCAAAAATCTCACACTTATAGTGTAAGTTAAGTACCCACAGGTTTACAACATATTTGTTAACATTTAAGAACCATTTCGACAAAGTAAAACAATAAATGCATTACTGAAACAATAAACAGAATGGTGAGAAACACATACTTCAGTAGGGTATCCTGTTAACTGAATGTTATCATGTACACAATTAAACTATATTAACACTTTAGAAATGTCAGTAAATTCAAAGTGATAGTTTGCATCATTCTGAAACAATAAAAATATCTTACGAGTGCTTGCGACGTTTTTTAGTTGAGAAGTTGAGAGTTTACGTTACTCGTCGACTTGGTCAAGAGAACAGATATCTCAAAACGGTAGAACGTTTATTGCTAATGAATATTGCGCCGTCCGTAATTATTGCCATTTCGACGAACAGCGACGGGGAAAAATAACCATTGTAGATTGCAGACGACCGGTACGCATTACGTTAAATCTGAAATGTCATCCGCTGACACTTACGCGACAGTGGTTATCGTTCTAGACACGACGATTTTAACCGAACTCCGCACGCGACTTTCGAACGCGCACGCTCGGTTCGCAAAAGCCAACATGTATTCGTGCATTGTTGCCAGAATTATATGACACGATAACATAGCGCACCGCAAATACACTTAAGCCACAAAAATATTTAATGAACACATTTCTGATCCTCTTAAGACTGCTCTGCCTGGAAAAATTCGTAAACTTTAGTTCTATTAAACACATTCCAAATCTTACACATTACATTAATAGTAATTTCCCTCAAAAAATATTTGTTGATTCCATAGTTTTCGTACAAGACACGTCAAAGTACTAATATGACAATTTTCGCTTCTTACCTAAAGTAAATCTACTCAAATAATACGAATGAAATAATTTTGAGTGGAAGAAAAAGTATTATGCTACAGAATGACACCAGTGATTTTTCACATAAAAATTACTGTTTAATATAGGCCTACAGGTATTGAATGATACGTAAAAATGCTGATGCATTCAAGAATTTCTTTTTCATAAACCTTTTCTACGTTGAATATCAAAGGATAAATTCTGTACCATATTTACTTTCACTTAAAATTATTTAGCTCACATCGTTTGAATTGTTTTTACTTTGGGCAAATAGCGAATATGGGCAAATCGCTACATTGCCGTTGGCTTGTACGAAAGCTGTGGAACCAAAAAAAATAATAATAATAATTTGCAGGTAATTAGGTACTTTTAATGCAATGTCTAAGAGGTGGAGAGTTTTCGGTGCAGTTATAAAACTACGCAATAACATAATATAGTGAAAACCAATTTTTAGAATCTATGAAATAAATGTTCTAAAAATCGAGAAAATTTCACATAGCAACAATTCATTCGAAAATAAAATAAAATTCTGAGAGTATTCAAAAAGTACACCCATGACACCACAACAATTACAGCAATACGTAATGCTGAGCAATTAACATTTTTTTAAGTTGTGCAATATACTTATTACATAAAAAATACCATTCCTCATAACCAACGAAAATCTATGCAGATACGTGATTTCTTTATAATTATGGTTTTTAGATTAATTGACCGCAGGCTGTTAAGATAGTTGGTATGCTACAAATATGTCTAATATTATTGTTACTTTTCTAAACTCCACGTACACACCGCAAATATTGTTTTATACAAAGGCGATAAATTCCACGATTGTGGAGATGCAAATGCATAAATGTTTCTGTGAAATATTGTCACAGACTAAATCAGTAAGGAGATCTACAAGTTTATCGCGACAAAATTTTCGTGCTATTTTGTTTTATTGCCTTACGAGCACTTTGGCATCATTGTCTCGTGGTTATTGGCAGCGGGGATTTGTTCAGATAAGTCTTTCATTGAATCAGGATAAGGTTATTGTATCACTACCCCAGTAGCAACCGACGTTGGACCAACGTTGAAAATTGGTTGGAGCCGTTGGCATTACGTTGTGTTGGAAAACACACATAAATCCAACGTTGGGGCAACGTAGTATGCCAGCAAATATGTTAGAAAATTTATTATTATTGCAATGAATTAACAACATTCTGAAAATAGTTATATTAAAGTAGAAAATGTCTGAACATATCGGAAAACCAAAATATTGTTATTTATATTTTGTGGGTTGAAAGTTGGCAACAAGTTGGTATACATACTGTTGGGGTTTAATGTGTATAGTTACATTGCTCAAACTTTGTAAAACAAACATTTTATACAAAGAGTTCAAGGTCACGTTTTCAAAGTACAACATAACCATTATTCAAGTTTTCAACATAAAAAGGTTACTTAGTTTAAAAAATGAATATTATGTAATGTTTCTTCTGTTGGTTACACGTTGGGACAATGTTGGAAATTCAACTGATGGATAATAGGTTGTTCCCAGTATATTGGTTCCTACGTTGCATAACCGACATTATGCTAACATAACAAATAATTTGTATGTGTGATGGCTGAGCATTAGTAACAAGTTGGTAATCATACTGTTGGTGTTAGATATGTAATTTTACACTGAACCAACATTACTTGAACAACACGTGTGTTTATCAAAAATTCCAAATACTACATAAAAATAACACAAATGATCCTTGCATTCAAAAATTGATACTTACGGTGTATGTACAAATTCTGCATTATTTTGTTAAGTGCTGGCAATCTGTTGAAAATAATACGGTAAGGTGAAAGTGGTTTTCAGTAAATTTGGTTGTACATTGTATAACCCACATTATGCCAACCACGGAAAGTATTTTGTTTGGAAGTTGGCTGACGTTAGCAACAAGTTTGTAAACAAACACCCCCAGTGACAAAAATTGTGTTTCTTTCTAAAAACAACTCAATTAGATTAGAAAATGCAAGACAATATTAAAGACAGTATTTTGTATTTTTTGTAAATTTTGATTTCTTGGTTAATTGTTAGGTACCAGTTTGTAAACATACCGTTTACATTAGGTATGCGTCTTTACGTTGGGTTAACGCTGCGTAACCCATAGTAGGCCAACCACTGAAAATAATTGGTATGCAGGGTGGCTGAACATGGCATTGTTTGTAAACATAACATCAGCAAAAGGTACATCTTGCTTCGTTATTGTAAGTTCAACTATTAAATACATGTTGGTCTTTCATATTTCATTAATGGTCATGTGGCAGCGTAGAGCAATTGGTAAGGCGATGGACTACTAGTGATAGGGACTGAAAATAAATTCTGACCGTGGTTCGAATCTACCTCGGTTCTGGTCGAGATATGTTATTGATGTTAATCATTTGTAGAACCCACAAGAAATCTAAAAAAAAAAAAAAAATCATTATGAACATTGGGCTTAATTTAACTTTTGTAGAGTCAATTTTGTGTGTATTTATGTAGAGAAACGTTGGCCCAACGTTGGTAAATTGTTGGCATTACATATGTTACACACACAATTTCAACAATCCAGCGACGTTGGGCCAATGTAGGAAATTAGTAAGAATCAACCGAAAATCAATGTTGGACCTACGTTGTTTCACGCGACATTTCAATGTTGATCCAACGTAGCATGCAAACGTTGGGCCAACGTTGGTCCAACCAAACGTTGCTACTGGGTATACGTCTGTGATTTTTCAGTAGAACGCCAAGACAAGTGAGTGTTGCGGGCGGGGGGGGGGGGGGCAGAGTGCGACAGATGGCCCGGGCCCCCATTCCCTTGACCTCCTTTATGTGCAGGTTATTTTTAAAATATAAAAATGTTTAGGGGTACATTCAATATTTTGTTTCTGAACGCTTAAAATAGCACTATTTGCCCCTAAAAACTTAATTTACCCGGGAGGGTCTCCGAACTCTCCTCCCCCTCCTTTGATTCAGAGTGTGGGCATAGCTAATTTTTAAGGAATAGCCCCCCCCCCCTTCCTCCCTTCTCTCTTGATCCTCCCCTGGTGGGAGTTTAAACATCAAATCACAGACAATGAAGTACATGTGCAAATAAAGCGTTGAAACCAAATGGCACAAAAATGTGTTTGTTACAAATTCGTGACTCTATGAATTACACTCTAAGTTACACTTCTGCTTTCAAGCTACCCGTTTTCCGTGGAATTCAGCGCCAATTACCGGCAACACTGTTGCGTGACAGGCTTACCTCTAATCACCGCCGGAGATACGCGAGCATATATGACTGGCAAGTAGCGAGCTGCCGGCTGCAGTGTTCTTACTCGTAGTTGTCTGAGCCCAAGGTTGGCATTACTCGCGCAGCCTCGTCGGGAGCCACGTGATCCACAGCGCCTCTTCGATCGCGGTTTTTACAACGAACTCTGTGGCAGTGTCGTAGGAGCCGGCGGCTTGCCAAGATCTCAGCATCTCTTCAACGTCGTGACCATACAAGTAAGTATCTCCTAACGAGCATGTAAGCTCAATGTTAAAACTAAGGAACTCATTTCTGCCTATTTTTTCCGAGGTTACCCGAAGTGGGTTCTGCATAACTACCAACTTTGAAGGACTAACAGTTTTTTTATTTTTTTTTTGTTGGTAGACATGACAGAGGTCGATATTACTTATTTCATTTGTATATTCCGTATATTCTGGAATAGCTTAGTTAACATTTAAAAGCTACGCGTTAATAAGTTGTATACTCACGTACCTTACTGGAAATTTATATATCTATTAATTACAGCAGTTGTAAGATAGTAGAACCCAGACTTCGGGCATCTTCGGTAAGCTTCGTTTTTGCTATTCGAGTTGCGGGGTCCTGGTCTCACCAGTGCACTGAGTGATTGATAAGGCCGTGTTCAAACTGGCACAGAGAGTGCTCTCTCGCACACTTATATCAGAGAGTGTATATTCTGCTGTCCAAATTCGACTGAGAGTGAGCGACGATGTTCACTCGCTGCTCACTCTCCCACCTTCTGTGGCAGCCATATTTTTTTAAGGTTAACTTATTTGTGCTTTAGTGAAAATTATTTTTGCTCGTTGTTTGTTATTTTTAACCCTCCATTCTTGTATTTAAAAAATACATCAAAGCAGATAAGAACAGTAAACTGCGTTAAATGAATTGTAGTTATTATAAAGTTTCGATTTCTCATCGCATTTATTTTCGTGACCAGGTATTTAAACTGTACAGTCACAAATGCGACAAAGCTAAACACAACTATAGAAACAGTGTGCAATTTATGTAAAAAATTCGGAAATGTTAATTAAATAAATTGAGATTCGGGGACAAGTAACAAACAAACACAATTACATATTTTATAACATATAGGCTGTTGTATTTAAGCGTTTTTAATGTACCTACTCGTTGACATCGATACATTGTGTGATTTTACCAGTAGTCAAATCTTTCAATGTTTTCTATTTATTTAGCTTTACGACATATCTAAGTTAAATCGTTTACAGTATAAATTGTATATTTGTACATTTACAATTCCTGCCGATAGAATGCAGTGAGCCGAGTGCATAGTGCGAGAGTGGACGTCCGAATTCGAGTAAAGTCAGCCAGAGGGAGCGAGAGGGAGAGTGTGTAGAGAGAGTGTGCAGTGAGAGTGAGCACACTCTTGAGTTTGGACACGGCTTAAGGTTCTTTTAACATCGCTTCGTCACCGCCATCGCAGCTTCGTGCAACTCCGGGAGTCTGTCAAGCGTGGTTACATGTGCCGCTTCGGAAAACCACATTATGATGTAACACCCTAACTGGCACGGTAACTGTTGCTGAAGGCTCGTATTAATACTACGATTATGCAGAATCACTGCACATTGTTTTAACGATAGTTTCCCAGACTAAGAAAACTGTTCACAGATTTATGCGCATGGTATTTATAAGGACCTTCAAACTAAGTTACAATTACTTAAAAAAATTGTATGCTAATCTGGACTAGTTTAAACTGACCTAAACTAGCACACGATTGAGAGATCTCGTGATGTTTACGGAGCATTTCTACATCAATGAGACCTAATCATCGGCCGACGAAAGTATACTTAGAGCGACAGCCGGATGTGGTCTCGTCTGAGAAGTCACTTTGAGAGTGAAACCACGGGGTTATATTGACCGGAGGAGAGTATATCAGAGTGTAGAAAATCAAAATGGACAGAAAATACGAAAACACGTTTCGCCTCCGGTCTTTTTTCTCACAAAAATATTAGGCTTTTAAAGGGTTTTAATACTCATATGTGTTCACAAAGGACGCTCCTAGGTTACTACAGTTAAAATATTTGTTTCATTGAAGAATATATATTATAAATATATGGCGCTATATTACAATATTTAGCTGAAATTTTAAATATTAATTTTCCACTATCAAAACCTCGACTATAGTAACAGAGATACGAATTTTGTCTTTCTTTCAAAAACCTCTTTACTGTCGTAGATATATTATTCTTTGAGAAATTAGAATAAACTAATGAAATGTTGCTAATTTATTAACTAGAGACGCCTATTAAATTAATGGTTCTGAAATTGTTATTCTTCGTCTCGGCAATGACATAAATATACGGCTATGTAATTTCAACTGGTTTCCCGAAGTTACTCAAATTACATCTCTAAACTTACTGGCGAAGATGCATGAACTTTGGCAGATGCGGAGCTATGGAAAGAGCCTTCCCATAGAGAATGTTGCTGTTGAAGCCATCGTCTTGTTGAAACAGGATAGTTAATAGGATATGTCCCAGTGATACACATTAGTACGTTAAATATTGATAAACTTAACAGCGAAAGTGTAAGTGGGTTTGCTGGCTGCCTCCCAACAAGGTGATCCGGGTTCGATTCCCGGCGGGGTTGGTCCCTGGATTTTCGCATGTGGGAATCGTGCCGGACGATGCCGCTGGTCGGCGGGTTTTACGGGGATCTCCCGTTTCCCCCGCCCTTTCATTCCGCCGCTGCTCCTTACTCACACCATACCACCCCTCACCAGTGATAAGACCTCGATGTTAGGCGCTGACCAAAATCTCTCATTAATTCATTCATTCATTGCTGGCTATGACTGTTCTTTGTAACTATAAACAAATACACTCAGAGAATAACACGATACATAGACTATGCTTAAAGTAACAGAAAAAATCTTTACTTTGTACCGGCACTGCCACAGTTTTCTCGCATAAATTTATTTTGCACAAATATTTTATTTACCGTTAAGGGCATGTCAAAGTTGAAATTCGTATACAAAGTTTAAGTGCAAATAAGGGAAACCAACTTAAAACATGATTCACGCTGAATTAATTCGTTATGTGCTACGTAAATAAATTCTTTTAGACATGCAACGAAATATTTTGGTTCCGTCTTCTCTTTAGTTCACTCATTTCAATAAAATTATTTTTATGTCAGAAATTGTTTGAAATATTATATATTTGACTGCAGTTCTTACCATAACATTTAAGTAAATACAGTAGACATTTGACTTCAATAGGAATTACTTTCTTTCAGTAAAGTTTTCGTTGTTTGTACAACGACATGCATGCAAACTGTGGGAAATCGTCATGGCGTAAGAAAATATGAAAAAAAAAATAAATAAATAAATTCCGTAAAGAAAATATTTTCATTTGCAAAATTCACAAAACAAGCACCATTTCATAAAGCTAAGAACAATTATATCTGTAGTTATCAGCATAATTAAGTACTCGAATAGAAAGTGGCATACGTACCAAATATAGTTTATGAATTGAAGGTTCATATGGGTCGCAATATTAAACCATTTGATGCTTGTCATGGATACAACACAAATAAATTCTGCAAGTTCAGACCCTCTTTTTAAGTAAAATTAAAAGTAAAAAACATTACATAATGTGTGAAAAGCAATAATGAATATCTGCTTTACATAGGCCGTCTGCTACACGTAGCATTAACGAATCTCATACATTGTGTATAGAACAGCCTGTAATAAAACATGTATAGAGAAAGATTGCTAGCTACACGGAACAAATTGCCTAAGTAAGTCTTAGTAGAGTCTATTTTAGTTTTATCAAGCATTCTACGTATTAGGAAAGTAACTTTCTCAAGCAAAATAAATGAGTATTTACATAAATAACAGAAAACTCGATAATAACACATTGCTTCGAGATTGTGTGTTTTCAGTTAGTTCCTGTAAATTTTAAGACAAGCCAACGTGTTTATTCATGTTTTTATTTAACTGAATTGGTATTCTAAGAAGTATAGTTTATACTTATTTAATAGTATACAGAAACATTTCAAATTACTTCGAAGTCTTATGCGGGAAAAAAGAACGCTGTTGTTAAGAATTTGCACAGCAATAATTATTCGAAAATTATTGCACAGTAGTAATGTTTGCTGCATAGATTGTTTTCATTACTCTTATGGTATCAAAAATAAGCTTGTAAAGATCCGACAGTACCTCCATGTTGCCATATATCTACAAAGTGTCTCATAAGTCCGGTCTCATAGCACAAGTTGCATTCCGCATGCGCATAAGCTAACCGCGGCCACCAATTAAATTATTTTCTGTCGTAATGGCACGTGAAGGTGAACGCACTGCCGTCGTCGTACTTAAAAACACTGCATCACTACTGCAATGTTCCATATTTAACCTATTAATATTTTCATTATGAGACCGAAATTATGGGACATCCAGTATATATTTATAATTACATATAATATACGTATGAAGGATGTCCAGAAACGCCTGGCCGAAGCATACCATGCGAATTCTGGGTTACATTGTAGACGAAAATTTTCGTGCCAAAATGTTGCACGATGGCCGTTTACGTGCACATCGTGGCAACGCAGCACGGAGCTAGTCTCTTCATGCGTTTCAGATCAGTTTTAATTATCTAACTGCTAAGTTTCTAACCATTATATTATGAACACACGTTCAAATCTCAAGCAGTCCTAATGACTAAGTTTACTCGACTAAACATACTTAAAATTATACCTGAATGTGGAGCGCAAGAAGGGGCTTACTCTGTGTTGTGTTGCCGTATTGTGCGCGTAAAATGTCCTAGAACGTTCTGACACTAATATTTCCTTCTCTAGTTTAGTCCAGGATTCGCGGGGTGTGATTATTATCCTGTATATAAACAGAATATCAATAACAAATTACGGGACCTACCAGGCCAAGAACAGCTCCATGGAGGCGCGACAGTCATCTGGTTGCACTTGTTGCATAACTACCAAACGTTGTAACGCGTATATTCAAAAATAGTTTGATTTGGCAAGAATTCTTGGTAAATATCAAGAATCACTACTCATCGTGCACCGGCCAAACTATTTATTTTAGACAGATAGTTTATTGATGAAAAATGTTTCTAGTGACTTTCTAAGTAGTCTTACGTAAAAAAAAAATATTTTTGTTAGGTTAGGTAAGTAACATGGTGTGTAAATAAATGTAGGAAAATAAGCGTCAGGTAAACCCAGCGTTAAACCTAAACAATGGTTTGGAAAAGAATAATTTCTAAATAATTACTATAAATATAATTTAAGTACACGTATATTCCGGATATTTTGCTTTTATTTTTAAGAACATGCTGCTCTGGGCTAGGTGTTAATTAACTATGTGATTCTGGGCTAGGTGCAGAAAAATTCGTGCAATCTTTAAAAAAAAAGAAAAAAGAAAACTGTAATATTACCATATTAACTATAGAAAAAAAATTATTATTTTAAATCTATCGGTTTATTCGTACACGAAGTCTGCACTATCTGCAAATCATAAAAGGTTTTTTTTTAATGTTAGTTGGGTACATGTTATACGCAAATTATTTATAAAAATGCTTGTAGGAGAAAAATTATCAGTATATTTACAGATTTAAATTTTGGATGAATCTATAACAACCATACCAGTTTGGTAAAAAAAAAACTAGGATTATGAATAATCTACAAACATGTGTGTGTACGTGTGTAAAGAATATTAATCATTCATAATGCTGTTTTCTTTGCTGTTTCAGGTTAATAAGTAACCTGTGAACTATGTCCACCGATATTACCGTTCCCAATTGGTTGGACCAGAAGTTCATCGAGCAAGCTCTAAGAGAGGGTAAAAGAAACGACAAGTTAATGGTGAGGCGTATAGATGTTCGGCCAGCAACTTCAGAGGGTGACAACTACTGCAGCAATATGTTCCGAGTCACTGTTGAATACGATATATCGGGTGCTTTCGACGGGGAAGGCTCTACCGAGTCACTCATAGTAAAATCCCTCCCCGAGGGAGCAATGAAAGATTACTTGACTGAAAACGAGTCATTCAGAACTGAAACTGAGGTAGTACGAATCGTTATCCCAGCATTCCACCGACTACTCAACCCTTCCTCGTCTGAGAGAGCGGTTATCCTCGCACCGAAGTGTTACTACCACACCGATAAACCTCAGCATACTTTAGTACTTGAAGATCTCTGCCGGTCCGGCTTTAAGATGGTGGAGAGGACTCTTGGCCTAGACATGGACCATTGCAAGCTGGTCGTTTCCCACATCGGGATGTTCCATGCTGCTTCTGTTGCTCTGCACCGCCAGGATCCACAATTGTTTCACAGTTTCCTCATATACCCACATTTAAAATCTGTAGATCCAATTAACAAAATATTGGCAGAATCCTTCGACGACGTCGCAGACAGTCTGCAGGCTTGGCCTGATATGGACCAGAAGTACTCTGAGAAACTACGTCATCTCGGCAGGATCGCCCTTGATCGCATAGATAAAGCAGTCAAGAGGGATGACAACAGTTTCAATGTGTTGAATCATGGAGATGCGTGGAAAAACAATGTGATGTTCAGGTATGATGAAGATGGCAAGGTATCCGACTTAAGATTCGTGGATTTCCAGTATGTCTACTATGGGTCTCCTGCTATTGACCTTCTTTATTTCTTATACTCCAGCCCAAGCCACGAAGTGAGGTGCAACCACTCGGACGAACTCCTGAAGTGCTACCACTCGTCCCTGTCGAAGAATCTCACCAGGCTAGGTTGTGACGACGAATGTCCATCCTTGGACGACATCCGCGAAGAAATGAAGAAGAGAGGTTTCATGAGTGTTTTCACGGTGATGTGCATAATGCCTGTCACATTTGCTGACTCGGGACATGCTATAGATATAGGTGGGATGATTGACAGCAAATCAAATGGAAATACATGCAGTCAAATCGCGGAAGGTTTCACCAAAGAATTACTAACTCTCTTGCCAATATTTGAAGAAAAATCTTTGTTAGATTGATCTGGTCACAAAATAAGCATAACTGGAATTCTATTTATAGTATCACTCAAGCATTAGAAATGCAAGTAAATAATGTAATTTAGAACGTTTCACTAATACCCAACCATCAACAATAATTGTTTAAGACAGTGAATACCACTTGCCTAAGGTGTATTGATTGAAAGTACAAACTGTCTAGGTTGAAGTGTCTTCTCTGCTTCGTGAACCATTTTACTTTCAATTGATTATCCTATACTCTGGTCTTAATTTTATCGTTTTTTAACCAACTACTGGTTACACCATTCGGGTACAATATGATCCCAGATAATGTAATTAATTTTCCCAGAATGTTCATCTCTTCCGTTGCGCTATTGTGGTTTACACATTTAACTATGGTAAAATTTAATCTCAGTATGACCCGATGGTTACAGCTGTTCAAGATAACTGACATTTGATTACGTTGCTCAAGTTTACAGCAATGGAAATAAGCAGTTTGTGTTCTACGGATGACTTCGAGTTCTACTTTAACTGCCATTTGCTATTGGCCTCCAGTTCCAATTTTAATGTAAGGAGCAGCCAACTATACCTACTCCTTGAGTACCTACTAACAATGATTCCTACCATAAACACTCTACAGAAGAGATTGTGGCGACCTGTGCCCATCCTTGAATGAGATCTTCGCAAAACAAAATAAAATTACTGTAATGATTTTTTTTTATTTTCTACTGCAATGCTTATCACATTTATTTTAGGGGCAAATAACATTCTGGATGTGGATGTAATAGTATACACAAAAATTATTTAAAAGTAATTTACATTAACGCTTTTCATGCATTCTTCAGTTATTTACTCACGGAATGTTTTATTTATTTTTTAAATTTTTTTCTTTATAAATCTCTAAATTTCACTTTCTTATTGTTATGTGAACGGGCTTCCTTTTAAATTCGTTTTCATAACTCCCGCGAAATTGAAAATAAATCGAATACCTTCCAACAAAACTAATTGTCGAGAAACCAGCACCAACCAAATCATTAATGTCTTGTTATGAAGGAGCGTATTTCTCCCTAAGAAAATATTTGTCCGCACTGACATACAGTACTTCTGTTACAATGCCATTAAAAAACTATTCACAATTGGTTTCCGAGGAGAGTGTTTTCTCACATTATGATTCATATAATTTAGAAATATGCTGCCAATGCTTTCTCTTCTCCTCCAAGCCTTAAATTGTGGCAAAATGCATTTGGACTTTAAAATATTTACGTCTTTGTGAACTAAGTTTTGCAACTTATGAGACTATAAATTTTATGTAGTAGTACAGCAGGTGGTAACGTCCCTCAAAATGTATTTACTAGAATTGTCACTTATTTATGCAGATTCCAAGTTAACTGGCGAATCCTGGCCTAAGGATTTATGTCCAACGTTACTGTTTAAAGTAAGTTCATTTCTATAGCAGTTGTTCTACTACACAAATCAGTAAACAAATTTCTTGTACTCATCACAATATCAGATAATTTTAAACTCCGCATATTTTTCCAGTAACGGAACTATAATCCGCTCTGGAGTTTGTGACGCAGTTAATAGATAAAGTTTATGCATATACTGAACGAATTAGAATAATATGCGTTAATTATACGTGTTGATAGCACATGAAACGAAGTAGAAATTTTTATATTTGTTCGATTTTTCCGCACGTGTGAATAATGATATATTTGAAATCGAAGTTGAAATTCCGTCGTTCCGAATATACAATGTAAACAACTACTCAATATAAAGCAACGCCTCTGAACAAGTGTTCTAACAATGAAATATCGAATAGTTTTTGTTTTATATTCACACATTTTTTATGTCGTTTTCTAGGCAGTAATACTCGGACTGTATTCTATTTACGTACGACACAAAAACATATTTTCGAATTAGTTTCTCATAAGCAATGACCACACAAAATCAGCGCAAATTTTCTTGAGTGTTTTGCCGGGAAAGAGTATTTGCGTTTAATGTATTTACAGCTTTAAGTACAGTGATGGATACAGAACTTGCAAAGATATTTTCTTTGTGTATGGTGCCTAAGCTGATACCTACATAGAAAGGCAAATACTTACATATTTTCCGTATTTATTTCCTAGATACGTTTTACAATGCTATAGTTTCTGTTTATTTGTATTTAGTTTCAACAAACAGATATATGATGATGAATAATGATTTTCAAGTAAATGTTTAATTTTTATTAAAATCATTGTACAATTTATATTATGGTTCAGCGCAAATATTTTTTGGAAACCAAGAAAGACATTATTTTGTAATGATTTTGGGTATTTTAATGTAATTATGAGCCTCATTGATGTGTATTATCGTCGGATGTGATTTGTTAGAACATCATCTGCAAATTCTGTGCATTTCACAACATTGCGATGAACATTACATATCATTATTGATAGTAAGAAATGAATTTTGCCTAGCCATATATGTTTACCATGTACTTACGTCATTGTACCGTATTTTTCTACACTACTCCATAATTATCTTATTTCGGTGCCATAACTACAACACTCAGCTCCTTAGGTTAGGCAATATCATCACGAATAACTTTGTTTTCGCATGCTAAATCGTAAAGTGTTTATATTTCTTCAAATTATAAAAATACAGTGACATTGCTTAAATTTCAATAACTTATATATATATATATATATATATATATATATATATATATATATATATATATATATATACACGGAGATAATAGATTATATTACAAAAATATACGAAAAATAAAAGTTTTCATGTATGATATTTTAATAGAATATATATTGCAGTTGCCGATTGCATAGTGACGTTAAAAATGCGTGGTAGATAAATAAATGCAAAATCATAAATTCGGAACTTCACGTTTCTGGATCTCAATATGGAAAAACCACACGAAACAAAAACCTAGACAATCGTATTTGCCAACTTTATGAACAAACATTTGCCCAGAATTATGCATTTGCTAAGCATGATCTGTTACGCCGCAATTAAATGTATGAGATTTCGACGTCTGATATATTAGTCGAGAAAAATTTTCTCTAGGAAAATTGGCAAAAAACTTTCGTAAAGGTTTCATTGTTGCACATTAGCTTCGAGACTCTTACAATTTTAAACTAATGCTTTTAGCACTAAATTTTATACCATGCCTCCGTAAGTTAGAAACAAGTATTGAAGGAATATTCTCAATTTACACCTCACGAACTTCGCATGCACAAATACTCTTATCATTACGGACCCCTGTTTTCGGCGAAAAATATTTGGCCCAGCTTGTTTTGGTGCCTTACGTGCACTCTGAAATTATGCTTCATGGTTATTGCAAAATACTGGTAGTATGCGTTTTGTAGCCATAACAATGCTTCACAATTTTTCTTGCCTAGGAATCTACCAATTGACTGAACCATTTGGACGGTGATATGCGTCAATAGACTAAGCACCAATTTTTATTCATCAGAAAATATGCAGTAAGTTTTTTGAATTTGAAACTGTCTCACAAAAAGCATTTTAGTATTATAAACCCAATATTCATAATCACAGGATACAAGGGTAAATTACGTTTTATAAGACTTTTTCAATGCAAAAAAAAATATATATTTTATACCGAACTAACAATTGGCGCTTAGTCTATTGATGCATAACCCCGAAGAATTGCAATAACGTTCCTGCAACACCACACGTCTGTGATTTGCCGGTAGAATCCCAACACACGTCAGAGTTAAAATATCCAATCACTGACCACGGAGCAGAACTGCAGATGTGAACGTAAGGCTCCAAAACAAAGTGGGACAAAATTGTTTTCTTGAAAAACAAGGGTCT
Organism: Medauroidea extradentata; assembly: GCA_003012365.1. Classification (NCBI taxonomy): domain Eukaryota; kingdom Metazoa; phylum Arthropoda; class Insecta; order Phasmatodea; family Phasmatidae; genus Medauroidea; species Medauroidea extradentata. The sequence continues at coordinate 89,865 of PNEQ01060070.1, read as the reverse complement.
CTAGCCACTATTGTTTCGGCATGTGGTGAGTTTTAATGCAAACGTCCTCAATGCAAATACATTTTGGTTGAATTCACCATGTTGCAATGTGCTCAATAAATTTAAATGTTACTTAAGGATAATGCATAAACGTTTAACACATTCACATTGCACAGTTTGCTGAAAAATAATAATTTTAGAAAGTCATATTACCGACGTAATCAAGTGTAATTAGTACAACAGTAAGGTTCACTGTAAACTCGTACCTTTCTAAATTTAAAAATTGTTCTATTTGAGTACATCTTGGACACAAGCTGTCAGTACAATAAGTCTAGGTGGTAAATTTAGTTAATAAGCACCGGAGACCTCTCTGAATATGGGAACATGCTGCGATTGGCTACTTTTTTTTAGAAACAAACACAGAAAAAATAATTAACAAATTGCAAGCAGAAATTACGTTGAAGCACTCGATTTTCAGCTCGGTATCGAATATTTCGGATCAACTTTCTTACAAACAGTTGGCAGTTACCTGACATTAAGTGTTCGTTATTTATCAGCACTGAGTTGTGTCAATATGAAGTTGAGTGAACTGAACAGAAAGTATGTGTTATTACGTTATTAACAGAGATACGAGAGCAAATTGATTTGCAAGTTTACTTGCCTGGTTTTATTAGCTGTTGTCAGAACTCACTACCGTGATTCGTATAACTCCTCGTTTATCCCCCATCAGGAACTTTCTTTGGAAATGGAAGATACTGGTAGTATGCTTTTTGTAGCCATAACAATGATTCGCTATTTTTCTTGCCTAAGAATAGTTGGTTACTTAACATTCATCCCTCAGACATCTAGCTTGTAACAGTTGAAGCAGGCCTTTGTAGCGTACTGTCCCTGGCGTGTATTAATTTTTCGTCGTAAACTTCATGTACGCCACAGTAATACAATAGGATACTCGTCCCAACTTACGACGTTACTTCGGCTAGTACGTGCGTCGACATGTTACTCCATTTCATACAAGTTTGGACAAATCTGACAGCAACTTATGTGCAATAATTTGTAATATTTTGTTATTTTTGTCACTACACAAACGACTTTGCAGTACAAATTATTACATGGGCATTTCAGGTTCATTTTAGAGCTAAAAGTGCCTTTCATTGTGCAACAAATCACAAAATACTAAAAAATATTGCTCGTAAGTTGCTGTCAAATTTATCCAAACTTATATGAAACAGAGTATGTCAGGCTCTTTATATTTTTATATCTTTACGAATGATCTACGGTGTGAGAGTACCTGGGTTCGATTCCTGGCTTTAGCATGGCTGTTGTGTTGTCCCTTCACTTCACTTCACCCTCATATTGTTACGATTACCAAGAGCCTCGCCTGGAGGACGGGCTAGCGACGACGGCAGTGCAATCAGGTCAGTGGTTGCAGAAGACGAGGGTCTCAGCGATTCTCCCCACCTGCACTGAAGTGTGGTAATATAATGCAATGTATTGGGGGAATCGGGGTCTGTCTCCTTCAAACCTTCCAGCTGTCACCAACTCGCCAGGATGGTCCTGGGTCGAGACCCACGACGTGCCGCCGTCCGTCGATAGCCGACACAGTCATCAGCCTCCGGCACATCATGTTACGGTGAGGTCTAAGGTGTCCAAAGGGTCACCCATCATGTATTAGAGCATAAACAAAACATAACTAACTAAACAGCCGCTTCCCTCCTGTCTATATTATGTAGCATGACTTTGTAGTTTTCTGTAACTAAACTATGCAGAGTAAAGCCTCCGTAATAAGATTAATAGATTTCATTTAACAGTAATACTCACCCTTAACTTAACAGCTTCACTAGTTTCAGTATAAAGTGCTTACCTCAGACTACATCCACCCAACCAAATTAACTCATGTTTCAAAATACGTAAAATAATAAGTTTGCAGCAATATTCTGTTGTTAAAGGGCAGTAAACACGTACCACCTCACCTCAAGAACTTGAATACCAAGCTGATCTGTATGTTACCGAAGCCTATGTAACTCTTCTATAGTAGCATAATTGCCATGCGGGTTACAGGACTTTTCAAAACGTCAATATTTTGGGTGGAATAATCCTTACATCTGCAGGTGATAATGCGCGTCATATTAGCGCTGTTGGGCATAATAGCAGTTTGGCGCAAGTGGCATGCTTCAGTGTTGCTCTTATAGCTCCTTAACCTCTGACTATCCAGCGAGCAAAATATGAACAGGTAGTTGGTGAGCGTGAGAAAGAAATAACAGCAGACCATGATTTGCTGAGCAACATTTCGAGTAGCCTACTTTAGCCATATACTGACACGTGCCAATTTTGTGCGCACGCGTGGCGTATGGATAAACAAAAATTCTACTAAATGAAAGTCTAAACAGATTTAACACTGGTATTTAACCGACCTTGAAACGCCTGTTCCTCATTATTTAACTTCCTACGGCTTTCTGGCCGTTACGTAAGCACGACCTTGACATAACAGTGCGTGAGGAGTTGAGAGTTTTACCGAACCAGTGCGACATTTGGGTTGGTACTAACATCACGATACAAGCTATAGCCAGTTCGGGATAAAGTGAGCACTCAAAAAAGCCCTGCTAAAGTTCTATTTTCAGCATATTCGTATCTTTCCGCGCGTAACGGCTAACGGCGGGAAATGTCTAACCTCTTTGGACACGTCACTTGATGTTTGAGCGTGTAAGATAAATTGTGCTGTCAGTATGAATCGATATAGTTTGATAAAAAATAATTCAATGAATATAAAAATTACAATTATGTCGATTTGGGTTGATTTTGTTTCATTATTGTTGTATTTAAATAGGAAAATACTCGGAACAATATTGCTTAATTTTGTTGCCAACCATACAAGCAGCAAGGCATCTATAGTTTATGTTAAATTGTATGCAGAAACGACTAGTAATATTTTTCAATGGTTAAATATTTAGTGCTCACTTTATACCGAACGACCTATATTCAAATTAATTCAACTTAAACACTAAAGACTCCATACCGTTTACTGTTGTGCGCGATTTAATTCGCCCTGGTGTGGCCGTCTAGACGACGTATTTTGCGTATTTGAGTCTGAGGAGTGTAAAAATTATAGTTAAATAGAATTTAAAAAACGCTTTTATAGCAATATGATGTGAAAATTAAAATCCACTACGTGCTCCCGTCTTCGAGCAGTGTCATATTGTGTATGAGAGAAGGTCGGGATGAAGATTGGGCCGGTTGCTCGAGTAGAGAGACGCGCCTGTCGCCAGTCCGGTCCGAAGAATGGATGAAGTGAGGGTGAGATGACTGTGGAGCAGCGATGGAATGAGAGAAGTTGGGGAAACCAGAGTTCCCCGAGAAAACCCGCCGGCGAACGGTAACGTCCGCCACGTTTCCCACGCACGAAAAATCCAGGACTGACCCAGCCGGGGATCTAACCCTCTCGACCACATTGGCCCTAGGAACATTTACTAAAATGTTGAAAATAATTGTTATGTATAACGATTTTGTCAATCATCGAAAGGATGTACCAGCTATTTACAATTACTTAATGTGAATGAGCTTAAAATTAGAATACATACATTGTCCGAAACTTAACTTTAACGTAAAATTAGCGTCAGGTGATTGATAGAGCCTACAAATTGTCTTAAAATGTAACCGCTACGTATTTGTAAAGGGAGTCATTTTGAAAAGTACGCAGACATTGTTGTATTGCCGTCGATTCTTAACGCGTGTGCAAAATTTCAAATTATTCTAGAATGAATGGAAGTGGGTGAAAATAGAATTGAAAGATTCCATTACATTCTACATGAAGGTGAAAAAGATCTAAGGACGGAACTGCTCGTACATTACGCCTGACACTAGCCCCTAGGCAAATATCACTTAACTGGCTTGCATACTTTCTCCGATTGTTCGCGTTTCAAACATTCAGTGGTGACGCCATCATTTTGATCGTACACCCCAATAACTGTTCTAGTGTTCTGCAATTAATTTTAATTCGAAAAAAAGTTACTGAAATAACGCTCGTTCTCAACACGAGAAAGTAGACTTTAAATATTAGTGCAGGACCCGAAATGGTTGTATCGTCTAACGTTCTTGAAATCGTATTTTAAAGACATCACGTTGCTATGAAACCTAAATAATTTCCCAACTTGATATTTGAGACGGTAGAAACAAACTTCCTGCTTACACTACAAGAAACACATTGACTTCAACCGAATTGATTTTCATACAATTATGTTCAACTCCAAACAAGGGATTAATTTGATGTGTGTGTGTGTTTATATATATATATATAAACACACATACACACACACAGAATGTTCCGGGAGTAGACGTCAATAAAGAGGAGGGTGATAGAAGCGCCCAAGACCTACCAAATAAACCAAACTTACATAATCCGATTCGCAACCCGTCTAAACGTTATACATTTTTAAAGAAAGATTGGCTGTACTCTAGCCTGAGTTAAGCATTTACCGATGGTTGAAAAAGTAATGTTCCATGTGGACGAAATTTTTACACACCAAAGGTCATTAGTGATGACACATTTAAGAACACATTTCACGTCACTGAGAATACAGCTTCGTGGGGTGAAAAATCACTTTCACAAAAGTTGTGTTTGGTTCTGAAAGATGCCTCTAGATTGCACGAAGTAAAAAAATATCAACGGGTCACATAAATGATCACCCGCAACTGGAAATTCTACCCCATAGTATGGTCAATTAATCAGTAAAAACATGTATTTTAAATTAACAGACGTCGATTCAGTAAATGTAAAAACGTAACGTAATGAAGAAGGTTCCCAACAATGTAAAATCAGCTATTAGGTTGAAATTAGTAGGTAGATAAAAAATTGAATGTAACTTTATTGAAGCAAGAATATTACACAATGTCTGAAATTATTAAAATGTATTTTGATTGAAAATGTGTGTAATTTGTGAAGAATAGAATTAAAGGTTATTTATAAATGTGGTAATAGTCAGCTTCTTCATCAAACAAAATTAATATTATCGAAATGGACAGTAAAGATAAACAAATTGCATCACCAGACACCCTTACATAGTTGCTGCTTCATATTCACAAGGCTAGTGCGCTCGCCTACTATCATAGCGATCTGGGTGCAATCCCTGAATAACCTCACAAGCATATTTTCTGCAATTGATTGACAGTACCACATCTTTGTGCACAGACTATTTGTTAGTATGCGGTACATCTAGGGTGCACAGTTGTGTGCAAACACCAACATGTTTTGCAGCAGATCATATGATACCCTGACAAACACGTCTATTCTAGTCGAGAAACAATGCAAGGTCTTGATTCGAAGGAAAGGAATGTAATGGAGCGATTTGTGTAGCTCTTGACAGCGATGTTTTGTAAGCCGATGGATGTGCCGGCCCCCGTTACTCAGTCTGTAAAGTGTTGGTCTGTGCTGCGAGGGGTCCTCGGTTCGCATCTGGGCCCGGGCATGTTTGTTGTGTTACCCTCATCGGCACCTAATGCCTCGTTGTTAAAAGGCCGTAATACCCTCACATTCACCCTATAATAATGTGAATATTGTGAGCATGGAGTGGTACTGGAACGAAAAACAGGGGTACACGAAAGGACACTCCCCCAGGCCATCTTTATGTGTTAGCCACAATTCCCGAATGCAGAAAATGTGCCTGTCAGACTATTCAGGAATTACACCCAATACGCTATGATAGGAGGCGAGCGCACTAGCCTCTACATAACAACAGCCACTCTGAATATGAAGTAGCAACAATGTAAGGGTGTGTGGTGATGTAATCGTTTATGTTAACTTTCCATTTCGATAATGTAAATTTTGTTTCATGATTAACTGACTATTACCACATTTATTAACAGCATTTCATTTTATTATTCACAAATTACACACATTTTCAATTAAAATACATTTTAATAATTTCAAACATTGTGTAATATATTTATTTCAATAAAGTTACATTCAATTATTTATTTACCTACTAATTTCAACCTGATAGCTGATTTTACATTGCTGGGAATCTTCTGCATTACGTTAGGTTTTTTTTTTTTTTTTTCATTTACGGCATCGACGTCTGTTAATTTAAAGTACTGTTTTTTACTAATTAATTGACCATACCATTGGGTAGTTTTTCAAATGACGGGTGATCGTTTATGTGACCCATTGATATTTTTTTACCTCGAGCAAACCTGAGGCATGTTTTAGAACCAAACAAAACTTTTGTGAAAGTGATTTTTTTACCCCACGATGTTGTACTCTCAGCCACGTGAAATGTCTTTTTAATGTGACGTCACTAATCACCTTTGGTGTGTAACAGTTTCGTTCTACATGGACCATTACTTTTTCGTCCGTCAGTAAATGCTTAACTCAGGGTAGAGTACAGCCAAACTTTCTTTAAAAATTCATAACTTTTAGACAGTTGCGAATCGGACAATACAAGTTTGATTTATATTATGTGTCTTGGGCCCCTCTATCGCCCACCTCTTTATTGACGTCTACTCCCGGAACATTCTGTGTATATATGTATATATCCGTATATATATATAAACATATATATAAATATATATAACACATATATGTATGTCTGAGGAATGGTAAAGCAAATATATCATTGGGAAAACACAAAGTATTTATGTTTTCTGCATACACATCTCTGATACCATTACAACCAAATATACTCTCGGGGAAATCAAGTATTTTAGTTTTGGTCTGTGGTTATTTAAAATGAACGTGAATTTCATAGGGCCATTTTTGTAAACACTTTTTTTTAACATTTTGAAACGGATTAAATATCTTACAACCACAACGTCAAGCGTTTGAAGTTGTTTTACTACACAGCCTAATTTTTAAAAAAATATTGTATAATGTTGGCTAATTATTTAAATTTATTCATTTTCTGTAGACAACAATTAGCAGAAAGTATATAATTTGGGTTATTTATAAATTAGCTACCAAATTTAATAGTACACTTTAGATTTGTGTGAACTCATGTCGTAGGAAATATATCTCTTGTCGTAAATTTTAGGATCAATATTACGCCTAAAACTAATTTAGAGTTGCTTGAAGCCAGCCTTAGACTTGCGAAAATGTAATAACTGTTTGTAATTTAACATGTTAAATCTTCTAGCTAGTTTCATAACATGTTATCAGTCAGTTTAAACAAGAAGTATATCACAGATTATTTAAATGAGAAAAATTGAATGGACAACACGAACAACTTTTAGCCAACAAATGCGACTGTTAAAGTCGATCGAATAAATTGCTTCTAGTAGGGTTGAACTGCAATTTATTAAATTTACATGTACCCTATACTGTGGTTCCAAGCTACAAAAATATCACATGGACCAGGAAATAATGGTTTCCAACCTGTTACTCATTATTCACCATATATGTTGGTTACAATGCTATTCTCGTGAGTGATTAAATTATTATTATTAGAACAAATTGAGAAACATTCTCTGAACAGAATGTTCCATGAGAAACCAAACCAACTGGTCTGTCACTGCTTACAAAAGGTTTTGAGTTAGTAAAACAACCACTTAGGAAATTTGTAGCGAAGAAATTTTACAGCCATTAAAAATTATTTTTGGATCATTTAGAAAGAATAGGTTTAGGGCAAACTAATACCGTAAACGGGAGTGACATTGTACACATGAGGTGACTTTGTGCACGTGAGGTCACTTGGTACACGTGCGGTGACTGTGGACACGTGAAGTGACTGGGATACTTTTATGCTATTCTTGTTTTCTATTGTCACATGCAGATAAATATTAAGTAAATGCCGTGAGGTTATTTACCATTCGAAATGTATTGCAATCACACTTTTTACTCACCCTACCGTATACGGGATATATATATATATATATATATATATATATATATATATATATATATATATATATATATATATATATACAAAATGTCCTAAGGTCACCTCTTCTTACGGTACAAAGTTCCAAATAATTTGTACACAGAAAAAAATAATTTATTAATTTTACAGTTACCTGTAGCGTTATAATAAGTTTTTTTTTGTTTGGAAACAAGACTTACAGGATTTTTTTTATAAGCACAAACAAATGTCCATGGTGTGTATACCTGCCTTAGTACTCGCACGTTGGTAACCCTGCGATACTATTTAGAACTTGTGTTTATAGTTTGTCCAGTTACGTTAGCGATTGTCACTGCCTGCGAGTTTATAATACACTCTGAAACGCATTTCAGACGTTGTTTACAGTCCCTCGTGTAACTGTTCTGATGAGTGATGTTGAAATTGCGGCAGGCCAAGGACAGACATATTAAACCAGATGAGAGGAATGGAAGCGGAACAGCTAGCAGCTGGACTGTTATCTGTGCGGAATTATGCTCAGCGTACATCAGAGAGGTGATAGGTCAGTGGATGCTACGACGACATAATAGGTCAGATAGTCAACTACGTCACATGCTGTGGGATACAAATGTGCGACGAGGCAAAGTAACAGGAAGATTATTAGTAAAACCTCGCAAATCTGGCATTCTGAGTTCTTAAACTGCTGTAGTAACTGACACACGGGAAGAAATTATTTTATTTGCTGCCAAGAAGAAGATATCTTTTGTCTATTAAGATAATTAAAATAATACATAATTTTAAGTATTTCTTTAAACGTTTTCTTTGGTAAGTTAGTGGACCGAAAAGATTTTGGTTAGCACTTAACACTTAGATCTTAAAGGTGTTCAAGTGCGATAAAATTATAATTTTATATTTCTATGAAATAGTGTTAGTTTTGTAGACGATGCTTGTGAGTACAGTCTCCTCCCACAAAATAATTTTAGCTTTCATAGTTTTCTCATAACGGTGTGTCAAAGTCAAAATTTGCATATTCTGCTGACATGCAAATAGCAAAAACCAATTGACTTACGTAAGTGAAATAATTCACGGTGAAATAACGTACCACGGGCTACGTAATAAAAGCTTTAAAACATATCGCATGAACTATTATTATAGTTTAAAAAAAATGTTGAATTTGCAATTTTTATTCTCTATTTTTGCGATGTTTTTAAAAATTTCAAAATATTAAGTTGTGGGTTTTAAAATGTTTTATTACAGAGCTCATGGGATGTTAGTTCACAGTGAATTATTTCATTTAAATATATCAATTAGTTTCCGCTATTTGCATGGCAGCGTAACAAGCAAATTTTGACTTTGACGCTCCGTTATGAGAAAACTATGAGAGATAAAATTGTTTTCTAAGAGGAAACTGTACTCACAAGTATCGTCTACAAAACTAACATTATTTCATGTAAATTAAATTATGACTTTATCGCACTTCAACACCCTTAAGCGCTTGTGAAGGGTGATATGATATGGAATGGAGTGGCGCGGGAATTGAGGGGGTAAAACGGAAGTCCTCGAGAAAACCCGCCGACCAGTGTTATCGTTCGGCATGAAATCACGTGCAAAAATACGGGCACCGGCCCCGCCGTGAATCGAATCCATATTACGTTGGTGGGAGGCGAGTCCTTTAGCCACTGTGCCAACGGCGGCCCCTTTTCTCTGAGAACGTCTTGGTGGAAAATAACGATTTTTTTTTTTTTCAAAACTACACTTGTCTTTTTACAACTATCCTTCCCACACATTACAATGCTGAAAAATATTTTCATGTTATCAAAAAAATTTGTTTGTGATTGCCACTGTATACGTTTAGAACTAAAATTTGATTGAGGTAAATACTACTTCATAGTTAAGCAAAATTTTTCTTTGCCACAATAAAATTTGCGATGTGTAAAATAGAGTGCTTTTAATGTGCGTGAAATAGGAAACCAGTTATTTAATACCTTAAAATTTGTTTACAAAGCGTATGGTGGATACCAGATGTAAGATTAACTCTAGCGTTTATTGCACAGTAGTTTTTTTAAGAAGGACTTCTTGTGCGTGATAATGCATCAAATGTATTTTCTTCCTGTCGGGTAGACGAAACACAGACTTTTATAATGTTGCATTTATTCGTTATGCATTCATTATGATTTCTTATGCACCTAGGCAACAGCTATTACGAATATTAGAAGGGGAAATATACTTCGTTATAATTAAGATCAATAAAGTGTTAATACAGGTGAAGGTTTCTGAACTTTCATTACTACATGAATGTGTATGTACTCGGCCTATTGCTAGTAACTCGAAGAAACGAGGATGTCTTGGAGATTTGATTAAATAGCTGAGAGTTGTATGAAACAGTTTTCGATACTTTGTGCTTTAAAATTTCAGATTTTTTTTGGTAAATATCAAGAATAATTACTCAACGTGTACCGGTCAAACTGTTTATTTTAGAAGTATAGTTTATTAATGAAATATTTTTCTAGAGACGATAGAAGTAGTCACACGTAAACAAAATTGTAGTTTTCTTACTTCGAAATTTTCTGTTTTTTTATTAGGTTAGGTTAAATTATATTTGTTACATTAGGTTAGTTTATGTTGGTTTAAGTTAGTTTTTGTAACGTTCGGTTATTTTACCATTAAGTTTTCCATTTATCGTTATGTTCGGTAAGGTTAGGTTAACTAACGTTATTTAAGATAACCTAACCTAACATTAACTAACCTAACGAAAACAGGGACCTTAGTAGTAAAACAACATAACCTAACCAAAATTAACCTAAACAATTTCTAAAACTATCCTAACTTAACATAACCACACACAAAACTGAAATTTTCGACGTTATTAAACTATAATTTTCTTTACGTACGACTATTACTAACGTCTCTAGAAACCTGTAAACATTTTTCATTTATAAACTATACCTCTATACTCAATAACTTGGCCGGTAGACGATGAGTAGCGATTCTTGATATATACCAATAATTTTTGTAATAATATTGCCAGTGAATGTGTAATGTATTTTTTTACCACTTTAGGCATCATATAAATACGAGCACGTAGAAAATACAGTTTTCTCCCGCATATTCTTCTATGCAAATGTTATACCTACGTGCGAGGAAGTTATTGGTCATCGTACACGTACAGGCAGCCTTAAAGATATGAGCACAACTTTGAACAAGGACACTGCGTATCGGAAATGAATATGTCATGACTTTTGTTAAGGACATACTCCATGATTTCTACTGTTTCCACAATAATTATGTTTTTAATCCTAAACGAGAGCTTACATTGAAAAATATTTGGAAAATTCTCTTAAACATTGCTCCTCAATATGCAGCCTAATATTTTAAGACCAAATTTTTACGTTAGGCTAATTAGTTAAATAATGAGAATTTACTTAATTGCATAATTAACTGAAACCATTGTGTAATTTGTCTCGAAATAATTTGTTAACATGGACTGTTTTTAATAAGACAGTGCAATAGTTTTTTAATGTCTGCTCTCGTAAAGGATTTAAAAAAAAAAAAAAAAAAATTATCGTTCAAGCAGTGGAAATAATGGCTCACGGCCATAAGAAATCGTCCTCCCTTCGCTTGAAGCAACGCTGAGAATATATTAAAAAAAACGAATTCAGGTTGGCCGTAGCGGGTAATCGAAACCAGGTCATCGTGAACGCGACTCCAACGTGTTACAATTACTCCACCTTGCTCAGTCTCTGTACATCTTGTTCTGTGCAAATACGAGGAGTTGCTCGGCGCCAGGCAGACACGTGACGTGGGTCTGATGCGTAGAACTGAATATTTCAACTACGTATAAGGTCAAGCTTGTATTGTTACCGGAGCTTCCACATTCAGTTTGGACGTGTTTGGTGTTCCTGTCAGACAATAATAGCAAAGGGATTCCACATAAACACGATCCAGTCCTGGTGGTACACGCTGAGTTGTGAAACTCTAGTTTTAGCTGTAGTCGAGAAGGTAAACTAAGAAGATGACTGAGAGAAGCGTTCCTAAACATAAGTGTTTCCTACATCTTAGTGTAAAGTTGTTTACAGATAGCTATACAGAGTGTTACAAAAAGGTACGACCAAACTTTCAGGAAACATACCACACACACACAAAGAAAGAAAATATGTGATATGGACATAAGTCCGGACTTAATTACCATGGTAGAGCTTAATTCCTTATAACTAATGCAGTCACAATTACCTTCCAGCAAGTAGCCCACCTGGCGGTAAACCTAGGAAGTAAAGTACATTCTAACGAAACATTCCATTGAGTAATTGGAACAGTGTCTGTACGAAATTTTTTTTTACGGTAACATTTAACGAGATGTAAGGAATTGAGCTCTACCATGGTAATTAAGCGTTTCCGGACATATGTCCATATCACATATTTTCTTTCTTTGTGTGTGTGAAATGTTTCTTGAAAGTTTGGCCGTACCTTTTTGTAACATCCTAAATGTATAAAAAGTATGCTTTGTGAAGGCTGTCAATCGTAATACAGCAACTATCATAGTGATAAAAGTATTGTCTTATATTTTATTCTGGTTTCACCTTCACGAGTCAAACATTGTATTTTGTTTGCTGTACGTTTAATTTATAACTATAAACTCGAATTGACTCATTAACCACTGCATGTTCTTTTCTTCACAATTCTCCAAATAGTGCCTGTGATTGGAGCCGCGAACTTTTCGCGGAAAGAATTTTGCCCCAGTTTGTTCCAGTGCATTACATGCACCTTTCTTTCTTCTAATTCATAGTCAGTTACTGGATGTTGTAACTCTTGCGTGTTTTAGGGTTCTACCCGCAAATCAGAGACGTGTTGTGTTGCAGTAACAATAAAATGAGACACGTCACTCCACGAAGACTCGTGTCCAATAACCATGAAGCAAAGCTACTGATGTGCACGTAAGACACTGAAACAAATTGTGACAAAATTGTTTTGCGAAATGTACGTGGAACTAAGTATGATTTATTCGCGAATGTGATGCGAGTTTCGTAGTAGCTGATTGAAGAGAACATGGCGTGTCAAATATCCGGAGGTGGATACGTATCCTGACAATATTTAAGAATGAGAGACGCTTTATTATTTATCATTGAACCGGATCCGGAATTTTCTACTTGTGCGATTAGACGGCGTCTGCTTCGTAAAGATTAGGAAATTCCTTTATAACGAGTTTATCAAGGATTTTGGTGCGCGAATTTCTTGTAGTTATTTCACGTTCACGTTTACTACATTTCGTCATACTTTATCTATATTTGCAAAAATCTATGTGTGTATGTATGTTCTCTATGGACTCCAAAACAGCTGGAGTAATTTTGATGATATTTCCGGCAATCTTCAGATTAGCCCGGCAGGTGATCCTGTGAATTTTGATAGCGATCAGATCAACAGAATTTTTTGTTTTCGACTTTGTTCCAGTTTTGTGTCATACTTTCCCTATGAATTAATTAGTAGTAATTAATATTTAATTACTTAGGATAGAGAATTTGAAGTGTGCGGGCATGTCAGTATAAAGACTTCAATTCTTGGCTATAGATATTTAGTGCTACCCGGGTAGCTAGTTTTAAATAATAATATATAACGCATTTTTTTAAGTTATCAGATTACATATGCAATTTTTACTTTTTGTTTTTCAAAATTATATTTATGATATTTTCATATTCTTCAATATATTGAATGATAAACTAACAACGTTAGTTTAAACTGCCGTTGATTAACAACGTAAACATGGGTTGTACAATGCAATAGAGAAGAAATACAATTCATGAAAATCTAGTCATGGTTGTGAATAGTAGGTATTGTGATGCAAAAATATACGACTGCAGTGGAGTCACAGGTACAGCCACTCGTGCATAGTGGGTGTATTTGTGGACAATTGCAGCAAAATGCATTAACGTTATCGAGGAATGATAATATAGGAATTAGGAAGGTACCCGAGAGCTAGATTGTCGCGCCCTCGGAGGATGGCATGAAGTGTGGCCCTACAACGGAGAGGCTCCGGAATGAGGACGTGGCAAACGGAATATCCCTGACCTAATGTGCCGACCAGCGGCATCGTCCGACACGATTTCCAAACGCAAAAATCCTGAGACCGACTCCCGTCCGGAATCGAGGCCAGAACGTCTTCGTGGGAGACGATTGCCCTAGCCACCGCGCTAACCGAGACCCCTGTTATCAAGAATAAGGCAATCTTTCAGAAAGAGCTGTCCAGCATAGATGGCCGCTATTACGAGGAAAAACATTGCTTAGCGCAAACAAAAAGATTTTTCCTGTAAGTGTGGACACAATTATCAAAAACTGACACATTAAAAACTTTATTAGACTGGAAGTCACATATTTTTATATGTAGCACACTCTTGGAGCTACATATGTACAAGACCATTTCCGACTATATGTTGCTAACAAAAAGTGCCTTGGCTTTTTCCCAGAAGGGCAGATGTACCACTTACTTTCTAGCTTGCATTTTCGTGCGGTTATATTTTCTGTTGTAACTTGGCAAATAGCCTATCAGAACTTGGCTAGAATCAGCCGGGAGGACTTCTCAGCTTTACAACCAATGGCCAGTTTCATTCGATGACATTGCAGCTCGTAGTGACTTTAAAATACACTGGTTGTTTACATATTAAGGGTTTCCTAGCTCTGGATAAGTAATTCTTTGTATTTTGAAACACTGTTGGTAAATTTTATAACTTATGTGCTAGTAATACCGGCCAAAGAATTGCTGGCTAAAGTGCGGCCATCTCTACTCAGAATAGAATACCGGACACTTAAGAGTAACCGTTCTTGTTACAATATGCCTAGTACACACAGGTTCTCAAAGACAGCATGCGTATTTCCGATAATCAAAAACCAGAACAAAGGAATTAGTATACGAAGTTATCTCTTATAAGAAGAATAGTCAAAATGTTTATACACTTGTAATGGACGCCTCTACTAAGCACTTCCCTGCTAACGGTTGATAGAGGAACCTGTTTGCAGTTCAGTCATTTAAAGCCAAATATTTTTGTAAACTAGCGTTTACAAATCCCCAAAATATGTAATACACGACGTAAATTGCGGGAGAAAGGATATAATAGTTTATGTTTGCAAACAAAAGAAATGCATAAAAACAAAAACGTAAAGTGGTCGAGCAGATCCCAGATTCAATCAACCAACCGGCAAAAATTTCTGGAAAAAAAAAAATACTAATATTAACCTACAACAACAATTTGTGTTGAGTTAATAAAATAATAAAATAGAGGAAGAAAACGATTTATGCACAACTGGCAAATTGGCAACCTTAACAAAATAGAGGAGAGAAGAAAAATGTGAATAAAAGAGTGCACAAAATCCAATTAACTTCTGAACGAAGGTGGAAGTTTTGCGGGAAGGTATGTCAATGAAAGAAAAATTAAACACAATACAAACATCAAATGCTCATTTGTAAATAAAAATATGGCTGAACTCTCTAAACTTTTCATTAAGGACTACTAAATGCCATGCCGTATTTTTAGCACAGAATCTTATACCGAGCAAATACTCAAATATTCCACGCTGTCCCTCATACGCTTAGGTGCATACAAGAGCCAGTCAAGAAAGCATTATGTCCAGAATATTATAATAAGCGTGTATATTGTTCATTGCATGAAAATTTTACTGACATAGCTACTTATAAATAGCGTTTTAGAAAGTGTAATTTTGTAACATTAGCCACGTTAAACTTATTACATTAAAGAAAATAATACTGGGTACTAAATATTGGAATATTGTGAGCAAAATTAAGTAACATAAACTTTAATAATGCAATAAAGTGTTAAGTACCTAACTACAGTTCAAACTTAGCTACTAATAATAGAAGAAGAAGAATCGAGCAGACGTTATTTCACTGACCTACGAAAAGTAATGAGATAATAATTCTATAATATATCTTGTATTTTGTTATGGTTATTTAGTGACACAGTTTTAAATAAAAGCACGAGCATTAATTATTTCTGAAGTATAATTTTGTTTCTTGGTCGACATTTACTGTCTCTCCAGTAATAGATACACACAGGGATTCCGAGAAAATTACAGTTCTGTAAGATCTAGTACTTTATTTTTTAAGAATAATAATGATTTGGTCAATCATAATGTTTCGTTTTTTGTTGACTTATTTAGATTTAGTTGATATGTTCTTCAATCTTTGTTCGTTATAATGTTAATGTATTAATATGCTATGTTAATTAAGACACTGGTTTAAGTCTTTTCGTTCAAATTGTCTGTTTACCTACAGATGTCACCAATTTAAAACTTTTGTCATTGCTGGACAAAACTCGTGCGTTGTTTGAAGCAGAGTTGTGCTAACATCATGACAAGTGAATGCACATTTGCTTCTCAGTAATTGTTATTGTACTTTCATTCTTGCAATTTGCTTCTGATTTCTGAATTGTATGGTGAGGTTTAAATGTGTCTTATATCAGTTCTACTGGCATGGCATTTGAATAGTTGACACAAACGGCCTTCCTATGTCACAGAATAATAAGAGCTGGTACACAGAAACGTTATATCTGTGTCAACAACAGTGTCGACGACAGTGTTTCTGCAATAACATCCACGTTTGTAAAGCCACCTGCAAAGTGTTAAGAACGATGAATTGTTATTAGGAAAATATCTTAGTAAATGAAGCATATGAATCCCTTTCTTGTGTTGATGCTATTCCTTCATTTGTGATTTGTTACTTATTTTTAATGTAACAAAACGTTGAATACTTTTTTAATTGTATTTTAATTTCTTAGTTTTTGATGAGTCTCAGAAAGTAAGCAAATAATTGCCAGACAGTATAATTTTCAGAGAAAAAGACATATACATTCTCCAGAGAGAAATTTCCAAAAGTCTCGATTCTACATAAATACAATAGCAAAAAAATTAGATTAAAAATTTAAATATATATATATATATATATATATATATATAGTATGTGTGTGTGAATGTTTGCAACTTGCTCCTCTAACTTCGGTACGCATGCAGTCTCCCGATGGATAATTCGATGTTTAAAGTGTCCGTGGGTTTGTCAGCTTCATGAATCGGGAAGTTCAACATAAACAACCAAAAATGTACTTAACTGAACCACGTATGTTCACTACATCAATTAAACAGGTTTGTGACTCTTCTTTTTGTACCTTAAGTGAGGGTGACTTTGGACACGTGATGTGACTTTGGCACATTCGATATATATATATATATATATATATATATATATATATATATATATATATATATATATATATATAGCATAAATGTTAGCCCTGAGTAAAGAAATTTACTTCCTATAAATTCTAAGTAAAAATGTCGACATGAAATTTAATGAACATTTCCTCGCCCTGAATACACATGGAAAACCAAAACCATGTAAAAGTAACCCAAAGTCATGTCTCTTCTATACGACGCCCCATCTTAGGACGAGCAGGCACTATGTTTCTGTGATTTTTTTTCTATTTCAGCCTACTACTCAGGTATATGCATATCGCATAGATGCCTTAGGCCTTATTAAAATTTCTGATTTGTACTGAAGAGTTTTTTTTTAACGAAAAAACACGCAACTTTGAAAATTATTTAATAAAAGTCTAATTATGAAACCGCAAACAATAAAATTAAGACTTAGAATTTAATAAAATATTGAAAAATTTAAATGTGTGTTAAATAAGACATGAAAGAATACTAACTGTTACTAAAATTAACTACTTGGCTGAAAACAAATTTAGCAAATCATACACACATAAATAATAAATAAATTTCTAAAACAGTCAAATAAAATAATGCACATAAATTATTTGTTATTATCCGTAATCTCTTAAATATATCGTTCTTTTACCGTTGGTCATATCAGATTGTCGTTTCCCCTACAACGCTGTCAAACATACAAAGTACCATAACAGTACAATAAAAAGAGTAGCAAATACGCCCATTATTATCACCATAAATGTATAAATTTTTCTGTTACTAAATACCTAATCAGGTGTAAGAGGGAACTTTAAGATACAGCTACACAATTTTGATTTTCTAAGTGAGTAAATTGTGAATAAATATTAATATAACTGTATGTACACAATCCGGATATTGAATTCGTCGAAAGTAAATTTATTTTCTCGAATCACCAAACATGTTATATATATATATATATATATATCAGGCTTTTTTTTTTCTTGTAAAAGCCTAATCCCAAAGAATTACTCAATGTAAACAAATGTACACATCGATTTTCAAAACCATAATTTGAGTATGTATACTGGAAATTTTCAAGCTAGTGTAGTGGACATTCTCAGAAGAAGGCCAATTAATACACCTGACAATTTCTTATCTCTCTACACTCGTACGATATGCAGAACTGCGTAGCAGAATAACTTATTTATACAACTTTTTAAAACTTTCATGACAAGTATCAACTTAATTTGAATATGTTAATAATTTAACTCGTGCCTTCGATTCTTGGTGGGGTCAGACCCCAGATTTTTGCATGTGGACGATGTCGCTCCTGAGCGGATTTTCTCAGAGATCTCCCGTTTCTTCCTCACTTCTCATTCAAGTGCTTCTCCATTGTAGGGCTTCCCTACATATAATCCTCTAGAACAAGCAGATGCCTACGTGCGGCCAATCCTGAAGTCTGCACTTTGGGGTGCGATGCTCTGACCATCGGGCAACTATCTAATACGATTAAAAAAACTCACGCCTTACACAGGACAACCATTAATGGCTCATTTTGAAGTGTTTGATATTTTCGTAGATAAACTTTACAAGGGAAATGCGATCAGCTTCGTGATAAAAGAAATGGACATGACACACTGTGACAGAATTCATATTCCACGAACCTAGTCCTCTTAACAAGCGCGTTAATCAGCTGTTTTTATCTCTGTATCTCTACTTGTTACATAACAGTGACTTGTGATGGCCTTGATGAGGTGAGGACAAATGGCAAAAACCTAGGCGCCTTGTTGATAATAGTCAGTACATCAGTGCCTATGTGGGCGTGAATATCTTGGCAGAACGTCTTGGCTTACTAACGAGTGGAAGTAAGACTTGCTGGAACGTAACATCTTTTTCTCAAGGTACACTTTGAAGATTGTTCGTGCTTTTACAAGGCTAATTCTTGAAACCCAGTTGCCTATGAAATTACTTGTATATCTACAACTGTTGTTCTTGTAGAAAGTACTAAGTGTTTGTACGTAAAATCACAAGGAATAGCCGAGTATTTGTACTAACAAAAATTAAATTTGAAATATTTAAATTATTCTGCTCAAGATAATTAAGATATATATTAAATAATAGTTAACATATAATATACGTATAGTTCTTTCGAGAGAAAACAATAGTCAGCGCACAGGGATTCGGATCTTTAGACTTGAGTTTGGTAACCGTACATCTTACCCTTTGACCACCATTACTTACTACGAGATATTTTTATTTGTATATATTCAATGGACAGTTCAACGACTTAACATTTTATATTTAGAGCCCGTAATTAATACGATTATTCGTCTTATTCCAGCAATAAGCATGCTAGAGAATGAGATTTGCACCAAACTATATAATTTTCCGACAATCCCGTGATTTTGGTAAACTCTAAAGCTTTCTATTTGTTTTACGAATGAATGTATTGTAACTTTATATACCTATAATTTTACAAGAAAAGTCTAAGTACTTTAAAAAATGTTCGTCAAGTACAAAGAAATTCATTGCTATGTTTACGAAACATATGAAGTCTTTAATTACTATCAATCGTTGGTTTACGACAAAGTAAGCAATTTTAAAAGCCTTCCTTATTTCCTATTTTCAGTTTATCTGTTTCTTTCCGCCAAATATTGCAGATTAAACTAGACATTTATACGTATTTTTATTGATGACAAGCATTGCAATCTTCCATGGGCAGCACCCTTGCATTTAAAAATCTTAATTTAGCTCCGTGTTCACCTACGATTTACTAGAGTTAGAAATCCGCCTTCTATTTTTAGAAGCAGATCTTCGAAAAAACACATATTTATTTATTTAATTATTTATTTGTTTAACCACGTACAGTACAACAGTAGACCGATTTACAACCAATGCGTGTAATGTATATAGCAGAATTACCTTTTCAAGGAACAAAAATATAAAAAATAACTTTTAACTAAATGGCAAAACAATAAAAAAAAACAAGTGAGAATCAATAAAAGAAGTGATAGCATAATCATAATAAAGTAGTCAATAATTTTTACAGTTCTTATTTCTAGTTTAAATACAGTCGTGTCATGCCCCATGTTAATTCTAATTTTGATAGTTTTACTACATGCATGTTCTTCTTATCACATCTATCTATCTCTAATCTCTGCAGTTTATTTTCCTGTCGTCTGTAAATATCCCGCACCTATGAATTACAAAGTTCAATTATACTACGTTTCTTCTTAGTATCACTTGTTACAACTTTGCTCCACCAAATGCTGTTTAGTTGGTGTACAGCCGTCCTGCTTTATTTTGTACGATACTCTGTGTCATCTTCACAACTAGGCTGTCTCCCAAAGATATATCCTAGGTATCTTAAATCCGTACAAGTTCTTGTGGTAGTACCTTCTGTAGACAGGTCGATACCTTCAGAACCAACGCCAAATATCTTGTCCTTTAAATATTTACTTCCATATCTCACTTCTGTACTATTCATACACTTTCCTAGTCATGTGGCTTGCGTCATCTATATCGGTTGCAACTGCGCTATGGTAATCAGTGAATAATAATGTGATAAGTAGGGACCGGAAAATTTCCCGAATTCAATTACCTGCCGGCTAGAATCCATTGTAGTATCCATACTCAAGCCACAACTATTAGTCAACAAGCCGCTACTCAGTGGAACAGAAGACGATTACCAAATAAACGGAACTTGAGTATGCATAGTACAATGGATTCTAGCCTACAGGTCACTGAATTCGCGAAATTTTCCAGTCCCTAGTGATAAGGTGGAAATGTAAATTAATATGGCCATTGATTGACATACTTTGTTCTAATTCTTAACGGCGTGTGAAATGTAAATATTTAACAAAGAGAGAGAGGGACAACAACTCTGCAAGGTTATTAAATAGTTCAGAGATGGATTGACCGAATTTAACTGAAGAACTGATACTTGAATATAGGTTCTTAGTTAGTGCTTACATGTTTCAAGTCTGCTAAAGAATCTCCATCATTATTTTACTTGGTACAGTGTTATAGGCTGTATTTGAAACTATACACACAAAATGTTTTTCTAAATTTCTTGCATGCCGTTTTACTATCAGCTTCCTTAAACATAAGAATTCAAATAGTTCGTCCGTGTAAACTTCCATTTGATCTCATTACGCTGATTCCCCTATAGTTATTACAATTCTTATCTATCCCAATAGGATTGAACAGAGAAATTTAATGTGGGGCAGGACAGTATGGTATTGAGAACCGACTGGAATCAGGAGGAGAGGAAGAGCAAGGAAAATACAGTATGTCGGCAAGGAGTTCAAGAAATCATGAGTGTCAGACAGCTACATGATAAAGATGTATTTGATACAGAAAAATTGCGAATTGAATGTGGGAAACGGCAAAGGCTCTAACATATCCATATCAAATAGGGTTGCAATCAAATTTTGAAAGTATTTTTGGTACTTGGGTGCTCGTTTGTTCTAAATCACTGACTGAATTCATTTTGGAATTGTATATGTTTGCCTATGTTCGCCAGTTTCAAACAAAGTCCTTTCGTTTGTTTACGTATGTGTTGGTTTATGTATATTCTGTGGTTTTCTGTGACATGCCATTTGCAACAACATTTCCAAGTCCTCTGTCGTAGCTAATATCGGCTTGCTTGCACGTCCGCGACAGAAATTGACTAGGCCTACTTATATGGGAAACAAATCGAGAATTTCTGGAAGAACATTCCTGCAGACTTGTCACCATAAAAATTAGAGAGTCATCAATACAACTACCTTAGTTTCAGCTGGTCGATTGAAATACCACGTACCAATACGACGCATTGTGCGTAGTGAGAGGTAACTATCTGTTCACGCCAGTGTAGCCCTTATCGATCCCACGTTGAAATGCAATAATCTCGCCTAGCGGTTATATGTAGGTTTCTTGTTGAAGGAACTTTAATGTCTTGTTCTTTTCGGTCAAGTTTCTATGCCTGAACATAACACAACCTCACCAAAAATGCGAGCCGTGTTGCATCACTAATGATTTAAACCGTTTCTTGTTTATCTTCACACCACGTATTAATAGAAATAAAGTGCATAGATAAAGAAACACCTTATCTAATATCGGGTCCGTGTCACGAGTAAATAAAGATACTATGACAGCTGCAATGATGCCCATCATGAAACATAATAGTTTTCAATTTCGAAACGCATTTAATAAGCCTAAGATTTAAAAACAACCAAATAAATACTTTTTGTATCTTTTTGAGACTTTAGATTATAAGAACTTAGACACTTCATGAGTTCTACAAAACCGCAGCTACGCCGCAAAAATGTGCACGTTTCAATAATTATATTTTACTTTCGGCAACGGAAACACGTGCAGCTCAGCGCGTTAAAAAGTACGGTGAAACACGTAAGTCGTTTCCCTATCTGCTGATCTGAATTGAGGGATTCACTTCAAAGGAAACTGTCATGTGCTTGGCCACCCAACCAACACCTCGGCGACCCGTATAAAATATCTACAAGACAATCAGGTCGATAGTCCTAAAGATTTAGGCGCAGTTTAAATCATACCTTCGATTGATCGATATCCCTGGATGTTAATCTGTACGATAAAATCTAAGGTAAGAACGGAGACTATCCTGGTGGATCAAATTCCGACAGAGTGATGGAGTTAATCGGTGATTTATAAATAAATGACTGACACATCTGATAGAGCAGTGATGGCTTCTGCGAGACATAGTTTAGTCATTAAATAATGGAATGTAAATTGCTGCGTTCGTAGTACAAGTGAAGTTAAAATCTTAGTTTATTGGTTTTGTATTTACAAGTCTTGAATATTTTACAGAAACGAAAGATTAAGCTTAACACGTTCAAAAAAATTACTGAAATGTATTTGATAACAGCCTCTGAGCATTTTAATTTGCAACGTTTGAATTTTGTAGTAGCCATTGATGGATGTAACTTATGTAATAAAAGGTAGAATTTAAATGGTGGACTTCATGCACGGTTTTACCACTGGACTTTTTATAATGGACTTAAACTTAGAGTCGATTACATAGTTTAAATAAGAAACAAAACAGGAACAGATCACAATTTCCGAAACGTTGGATTTTTGCTTTGTTTTTAACTTGTGTTGTTTTTTGTCTCTTGACTTCTGTTTGTTGTCCACTGTTCACTGTGTCTACTGCCGTCTTTTTTTCATTTTGGCAGTCTTGTCCTATTTGTACCTGTCTTTAGTGTCTGGATGTTGTGTCTGTATTCGACTGAATTATACATTTACAATTATTTGTTGTCTAATAAAGAAACTAGCAGAAATCCTCTATGAATGATTTTTTTTTGTTTTTGTGTGTTTTATTGTTTTTGCTATTTTTGTTCTTTGTAATTCAACACAAGTTTGATCAGCAAGACTTGGGCAATTGCGTATGTCCACAAACCAATAAATTCTAATTGTAAACTCTCATTGAAAGGAACGTTTAAAAATCTCAATATGGTGTAACCATGTTTCAAAAATTAAACATGGTTGTAGTTATGAACAAAAAAGATACTCCAGCAGCAGAATTCAAAAGTATAGAGACTGCAGAAGATGGTTTATATAATTAATAAAAATGAATCATTTCTACATAGTATTTCTGGTAATTTATTAAAAAATTTTTAATTTTGGAAATTTTTTAGCAATACCGGAAAATTTTTTAATAACGAGACAGTTTCAACTATTGGTAACCTTTATCTCAACGTCATTCGAATTTAATATGACAGCCTTGACGCCAGCAGAACTAGCCACGAACTGCTGTAGTTTGGTCACCAGAGAATCTTATATCCTATCCCTATTCAATCTGTCTGATTTTTTTCACCAAATTGTTAAAGTTACTGACAGATTAAAATTATATAATTAAAAGTTAAGAGATGCGATAGTGAAAAAGTATTCGTAACTTAATAAAAACTAATTGTATTAATTTCCATCGATCTAAATTCACCGAAAGTTCAAGTTCATAGATTGTAATTCAGGTGAACAGTAAGAGCCTCGAAATTAAAAATAGGTAAATCTATTTCATTCAAATGTAATAACTAAAGAATTATTGGCTACTGACTACCAATTTACAGCATATGGGCCAACATCCAAACACCCAACAATAGACAGCTTACAGTGATTATTATGTAGGACCACCATTAGCTAACAAAACTGCTAACACTCTCCTTGAAACTAATAAATTGAGACCCTGCATGATTTGCAAGTGAGTATTAAAAAACACTGCTCTTCAGTGAAAAAAAAAATTGGCTAGTTCCATCGAATATTATAAAGGCAGAAGATTGCTTGAAAATTTATCTCATAACTCTTAAAAGCAGACCTAAAATGCTCAGTAATATTGATGTCAGTCGACTAAGAAAGACACAGCAAATATAACTCTTCATGCTATTACTCAGAAAATCATTCCTGGTGAATGGAATTGTGAACAGGAACTTTACCGTCTTAACGAATAGTTACGCTATCGGGGAACAAAGTTTACATTATTGAATGGACCAGATCACAAAAACAATTCACGTTAAACGCTTACGAAAACCATTGCGTTTATTTGAGGGGGGGGAAAGTTTAACCTATAACTGTAGTCGTTTAAGAAGTAATCCAAGAAACGTTTAAACGGGTCCTAAGTAAACCAGCTAACAGCGTGCAATATTTTGCCCCTAACCTGGCTAACATCTAGTGATCGAGCGATCTGGCCAATAACAGCAATTATTTTTTTTTTTGTAAATGTCTGTTTCCTTTTCTTGTAACACGACCTTGCAAGGTTATGGTGAGACCACGAAATGTGCTCATGCCATGATCTGACATCCCCGATGTTCTGCTCTTAGCAGTAAATAATCTAGATTGTGAGCATATCCGAATGGTCAGCCAAATTTTTTAAACCGAGCAACGCATGATTTATCTGGCCAAATGTTCATCACTCAGTGTTCCATAGTTGAGGTTTCATAACTTCCTCGCATCATACATTTTGGCTCGTACGGGTGGTTATCTGATGCGGGTTTTGCGAATTAATTCTCTACGCAGTCACAATATTTATACTGGACATCGCGAAACACATTAAAAGTCAGCTACCGTGGTTATGGAAACACTCACCATAAAATATGCAATAGTATTAACGATTTCAGAATTTCTTAACTCTGACACTACGCAACGTCATAAGAGCTGAACAGTGTCTCGATGAAAACATATCATCACAGAAAACATATTACAGTTTATTCTGCAATGTAGTAGAATCTATGTACAGGCAGTAGCGTTGAGTAAACAACATTGTGTGAACTACACACTTATAAAAATAGTTTCATTCGGCAAGCATTTCATGGCGTGTTTCCATATGTACGCTAATCTTCTGCAAAGGAGAACCTTATAAAACTATATGATAGTTAATGAACAAGTTAGACTACAGAACTACAATGTGTTTCCTGCCTAAAACATACATGAACCCTTGTATAATAAAGCTCTCGAATACGCATGCTCCTTACTATTATTTTGTTGGTTTGACATAACGTATTTTCAAATGTAAGACTGCTGCAGATTCTTATAGTGGTTACAATGATTATTTTAATTCCGTTGTTACAGGAAAACCAACCGAATAATGACCTCTGATACCATTATTCCAAATTGGCTGGACGAGAAATTCATCGAGGATGCTCTACGAGAAGGGGACAAAAACAAAACCATAACAGTGAAGCAAATAAGTGCTCGACCGGCCACATCAGCAGGTGACAACTATGGAAGCGTCATGTTCAGAATCACTGCCGAATACGACACAAACAGTGGCATTAGTAATGAGGTTTACACAAAGTCACTTATTGTTAAAGCACTTCCAGATGAAGAAAAGGCGAAAAAATTCATAACAGAAAGTGGCGCTTTTACAACGGAAACGGAGATACTCCGAAAACTGATTCCATCATTTCACCGCCTGCTCAACAATTCTTCAGAGAAACATGTTAACCTCTCGGCAAAGTATTACTATCACACAGACAAGCCTCACCAGAAACTCGTGCTTGAAGATCTATGTGAGTCTGGCTTCAAAATGGCGCAGAACAGAGGGGGCCTGGATCTGGACCACAGCATACTGGTACTTTCTCATCTTGGAATGTTCCACGCAGCTTCTGTCGCTTTGCATCGTCAGGATCCGCATTCTTTCGACAATTTTCTCAAGCACCCACTCTTTGAAACCAGCGAGACTATGGGAACCATTCTACAGTACACATTCGGTATGGTCGCAAAAGATTTAGATGCAAATATCAGATCGGGCCAGAACTACTCCGAGAAACTGCGTAAACTTGGTCGAAATGCGCTAAATCACTTGCGTACGGCAGTCCAAAGGAATGAGGAGAAATTCAACGTGCTGAATCATGGAGATGTGTGGAAAAACAATATCATGTTCAAGTATGATGGAGACGGCAGTGTATCTGATATGACATTTGTGGACTTCCAGTATTCCTACTACGGTTCGCCAGTATTAGACCTCCAGTATTTCCTGTACTCAAGTCCTAGTTCGGAGGTGAGGAGAAGTCACTTCAACCAACTCCTAGACTGCTACCACTCATCCCTGTTGAAGACACTCTCTATACTTGGTTGTAGTGAACAATGTCCATCCTTGGATGACATCCTTGAGGAAATTGAGAACAGGAGCTTCATGGGGGTGTACGCTGCCGTCTCTATAATGCCACTGACGTTACTTAACGCAGACCATGTTCCAGATTTATCAAATATAATTACTAACAAACCTGAGGAATCTCGCAGTCACGTTACTGGAGAGTTTAGGGACGCAATATTTGAGCTTCTACCGATGTTTGATAAGAAAGGTTACCTAGATTAACTGAAATCTAATTTTTATTTTGTGCTTAAAATTTCAAGTCATTTAGATTATATTACAAATTTCATATTTGTGTACTTGTGTATAATATCAAATTATGATAAGAACATTAATTAAACGTTACATAACATGGTGTATGTTTAGCATCTATTGCACAGTTAACATAATTTTTGTTCGAAGCGTTTATTACGTTTTATTATTCATGGTAAAAAATACATTACATTTAACTTCCCGACTATTCTCTTCAGTAATACAAGCAGTCCTCTTCTTTCAAATAAAACATGTTCTTAGAAAACTGTATGAACGGCCAATTTATGAAAGTTGAGTGATAAACTTTCCTGTTACGCAATAGTTTCCATTTAAAAAGCGCCAATAAGTGTTTTTCAATAACCACAAATTACAGCACAATGGATTTTTACGGTGCTGAGTTAAATGTAAGCTTATTTCTTTCATCATTACTTGATATACGCACATTTAATAATGGTTTTATAACTGCTGTTCGGCATTTAATAAGGTTATGAATACAAGAAATTATGTATAACTGGTAGTTTTGACTCTTGGTGTATGAAAGTCCGAATCTTAAGAGTGCGTGGTAGATAAATAAACGCTGAAAACATCAATTGATTTCTACGCTTTTTTTCGAAGCCAATATGAATAAAATACTCAATGACAATACTAGATAATAGTATTTGCCAACTTTGTGAGTAAATGTTTATCCAGAATTACTTATTCGTTACGCGTGATCTCTTGCGCCGCAGTTAAATGCACGAGGTTCCGGCGTCAGAGATTGTGCCTCAGAAGTTCGTAACACTGGAAACAATTTCGTTTATAACGTTAGGTGAAACTATTGTCTAGGATAGCTATTATTTACTTCTTGCAAATTGGCTTCAAGAAACCTACAGTTATAGATGAGTGCTTATAGCGTTGAATTATGTACCACGCCCTCTTAAGTGTGAAAATATTATTATGGGCTCTAAAGCCTGATATATGAAAGTCTGAAACTTATGAAAGTAGAGGACCACCTGTACTTTAACGATAGCGAGAAATGCTCATTTTCAGAGCTGTAACCTGTTAGTGTGTGTAAAAATTATAAGAAAAATTACAATTCTGGGAACATGAACAGTAACATTTCAATATGCATATGTATGTAATTTAGTATGAAATTTTTAATGTAATAAAGTCTGATCGGTTGGCTCCTGGCTGATGGGCTAAGGGTCTCTGTTCCTGCTCGAGGAGGAGAAATTAAATACAATCTCCCCGGGTTCAGAACTCCGTCTCTGCGGAAGGCAATGGCGAACATACGGAGTTATCACCCTCGCTCAGTAGCCACTGTGTCCCCTCCGAGGCCGTCAATTTTCAAATAAATGAAAATGGCGTAAAATATTTAATACATTTTTCTTTTTAAGACGTTTACATACGGCAGTAAGGCATTTGAGTTAATTCACGAAAATGTTAATTACTATTTCGCGGTCGAGAAACAAAACTTCCAGCAGATTATCTCCCCAGTCTATAAACAACTGTGACAGACATTTTATACAGCACCTTTGTAAAGCGATGGGACGCATATGAAGTATCGTGGGAAGATATCCGAATTCAAATTGTATTGTTTTAAAAAGTTCACAGGTACATAGCTGTAATAACAAGTAGTGTTACGTACTACACCACTAGTCCACATCAATCTCTAAAAGCAAATTTCTTGTACCAACAAACGATCGTTAGTAAATAGAACTAAGTCATTAAAGTTATAGTTTAAGTAAGTAGGGGTGGTCACGCGATTCTTGAGTTTAAATCGTTGAATCATGCAAAAACATCCACTTCTTCCATATTTGTCAATAAAAATACTTCACCAAAAGGTGCCAAGAAATTCAACTGTATTTTTTTCCACTAAAATAGCATTTACTTTTCCACAGAATAAATTAAAAACTGAAAATTACAATGTGTTCTTTTTTTACATTTTGTTATTTTACCTCGACACTAAGTAAATGGACTTGAAAATAGAGTATGCAAAATTTCATTAAAATTAGAGAGTATTATGCTTTTATTAAATTCAAGAAAGAAAAACTTTTTTGGTTCATTTGGCATGCTAAGTTTTCCCTTTAAACTGCAACAAGAGCATTTGTGAAATAACATAAATACCTGCGGTTTCATTTGTTTGTGAGTACTGCTTCATAACATAAACATTCTTTACTTTCAAGTGTTTGAAATTCTACAATAACACTGATTTAAACAAAAGCGTTTTGGCAGCCAGTAAATAAAAACGTGAATAATTATATATATTCCTGCAAATGTTTGGTCTGATTCGAAAACTAATGTACTGTCCGAAATATTTCTTTAAAATAGTATCATCACGACAATATATATGCTTCACAAATTATTCACCAGAAAATACACCAGCGTTATTGGCGCACACAAAATAAATAATAATTGATACTACGATTGTTATTTCTTTGTTTTGTTACCAATAATAAACTCTAGCTATCCTTATGTAATGTGCTAATACGTAATATCTAATAGCAACAATTGTTGCAATAAAAATTAGATATAAAATGATGCTACTGAATTTAAAATCATCGACGTAATTTAGTATATCAGCAAAAGAGTATACAGAACTGGAGATGTCAAAGCATAATAAAGAAAGTATTTTACTGTAGAACGTAAATACATTTGTGCTACGCAGGAAAGGTTAGAGCAATATGATATTATGCCACGACAAGTTTAGTTACTGTTTATATAAGAAGTGGCATTGTAATGTATTTTAAAAAAATAATAATGGGAGTGTAGGTACTTGAACTGCATTGAACTACCACACCCACAAATATTAAACCAAAAATATTATCGTAAATACTGTATGGTTACTGTATTCATAAAGTAGTTTCTTATTAAATAACGTACAGTGATAGCAGATGATTTTCGGAGTGCAAGTAAGTACAAAAGAGAGAAGAAATGGGTAGGCGATTTCACAAGACAACCAACGTAAAAATGGAAGTTCTGATA
This sequence comes from Medauroidea extradentata, assembly GCA_003012365.1. Taxonomy (NCBI): domain Eukaryota; kingdom Metazoa; phylum Arthropoda; class Insecta; order Phasmatodea; family Phasmatidae; genus Medauroidea; species Medauroidea extradentata. The sequence continues at coordinate 60,063 of PNEQ01060070.1, read as the reverse complement.
TCGAGCAATATACAGTCCGTTCTTAATTCAGCACTCATTTCACCATTTTGCTTCTTTACTCTTAGGCTGCAGTTACTTCTATTAACCGACAGCAGGTGATACCACTGAAAACAGTTGACTTTTCTGCTGAAGCTGCTAATCAGAAACTGGCCTAGTTGATGTTTTGCATCTGGGTTGGAGGTTATACATCCGGCTAAGTAATTATGCACGGAACTTTGGGCAGTCTTGCCAGTGGCAGACGACACAAGATGGTGGGATCGTGTGTCGTTAACATTCAATGAGTATTGACCTTGCGGTTACCATTTGTGGTAACATTGTAACATACACTTTTGGCTGGTATGACTTACGCCACATTTTCCCTTTCTTCTATCCCACCATGAGTCGACACTTCAGAATCGAAAGCCGTGCCATCTATTGCAAATGGCACAGACATCATTTTTTTTTCAGGAATAGCAGGCGAACTGTATTCCAGTGATAAGTGCTGCTGATAAGCGTTCCATTTTTTTTTTGTTGCTGACAATTTTAACTGACAATACCGTCCTCGAAATCAGATTCGCTTTCCAGACATTTGAGCGGTCTCAGTAAACAAAATGATGTAGCCATAAACGCTTCGTACAATTGCGTATCATAAATTTAAACATACCGGATTTTTATAAAAATCGCATTTGTTTAACTTTAGAAGTATTATAGTGACTTAACCATGGCACTGAAGTTGTCAGGCCACTTAAATCACAAGACGGCGATCGAGATTCAACTCTCGATTTTTCGCATCCGTGAAACGTAGAATATGTTTCTTTATATCAGCGGTTATATTTTCAGGGTTCTCCCGTTTCCCCCACCCATTACATTCAGTCGCTCCCCTGTTAAGGTCCATACGTATGTCATCACTCAGGGTTCGGTATTCGTTTAAGGGCGACCTGTGCAGAAGTCTCCTAATTTAGGGCTGTGATTCGGGTACCCTCCCATAACTGATTTTTATTTTATTTATTACTAATTGCAACCTGATATTTCGTACGTAGGGCTTTAAATTTAATACGATACTATTTCTGAAACAAAATAAAAGAGTTCGAAAAGTGGTATATTGCGCACAAATTATTAAGGGTCGTTAATTACCGTTTTAATTGTTTCTCTAATGATATACGAATTTATTGACTCAGGACATGGGTTCCTTTAATCAAATACGTTCCAAATATGCACATCTACCATCCCTAACAATGTGTAACACTTATTCTTGGCCACCCTGTATACTATAAGTAGAGATGATCGTTTATCTTGACTGTTTGCTGGATTTCAACGCACATTCAGCTTACCAGAATATTACTGGCTTTTGCTTGTGCGTAGAGCTGTTATCCTATTTAACTGAGCCAATACTAATCCGGCTATTGTAATATTTGGTGCATTGATATTGGTCTGCCAACACCTACGTTGTGTCAGACGTGCGTCAAAAACGACGGCATTTTCAAGGGTATGATGATACAAAACATGATTGTGATACACCATCATCTCTAAATATAAGTAAACAACATTACCGTGAGAACAATCTACAAATAAATATTTATCACAATTTAAAAGTATTACATAAATCAATATTAGTGTTTTGATGAAACCTACTTAATTGTTCTTCGCGACACGTGGTCAGCATAGAATAATCATTACGTAGGGGCTTAAATAATTACGTTAATGCCATTCGAAATCATTTCAAAACTCGTTAGTTAGCGTAAATTACTATTCTAGTTGTTAAAATGCGTTTCTGCGACATAAAAAAGAAAATAAATTACCGTTAGTACAACTAATATAAATAGTATACTACATGTGTCACTCAGTCTTTACAAATAGCCTATCTGTAGGCAAGATGGAAACAGTTGGTGTGAAACGATAGGACAAGGCAAAATGGATTACCGTACAAGCAGGGGTGATTGAGGTTTCATTCTTGGATATTTCTCTATTTTCAAATAGAGAACCAAAATAGGGCGTACCTTGACGAAATTGCAAAATTTTTAAACTGGTTAAATGAAGCCTAATTCAAAATTTTTGTACATTGTTTTATTTATGTACTTAATAACAGTTCGTATCATCCAGTACAGTTAAAGAAGCACGAACCACGTGTACGAGAAAAGAAACTATTGTGGTACGGTTGGAAAACGACAACATCCCAAATTAAACGGACATTACAAATACATAAACTATGCAGCTTTTCCATTGCCGACGTCCCACAGCAAGGTATCGTATTGACGCATTGATATAACATTATTGATATGAGGTTTTGCTGTTTTACTGCTTTCCAAATAATTTCAGTATATTTTGGTATTTCGGGCGGCACAAACTTGCATTATGTTGTACATGATTTATGTAAGGTCAGAAGTAATTTTACATTCTTAAATTTACTTAAGAGAACGTAGTAGGCCTACATACTTCAGTGCTAAAAGCGTCAGTTTAAAGTTGTTTATTTCTCGAAGCAAATTTATGAAAATAAAAGACGATATACCTAAGACGAATGTATGTCAACTTTCTGAGCAAAATTTCTTGTCAAGTTAGGTGTTTCTGAAGAACAATCTCTAACGCAAAAATCTTGTACATTTATTTGTGGCGCAAGAGAACACGCTTAGCAAATGCATCTTTCTGGGTAAATTTTTACTCAGTAATTTGGTTAGTATCATTATCTAAGGATGTTGTTTTGTAGTTAGTCGAAATTGACATTCACCAACCACCGTAACGTAGTTTGTTAGGCGCCGGTCTAAGGTGCGAGAGGGCCTGGGATCGAATCCTAGTTTCGGCATGCATGTTGTGTTGTACCATAATCTCACTTCACTTTCATTGATTCTTAAGACCTTGTTGACATAGGGTCGCAAACTCTCTCACCACACCAAACTGACTTTCAAAAACGTGTCGAGTTCAGATCATGTTTTCAGCAGTTAATTTTCTGCCACACCCTTAAGTGTCTATGCATAGTGTTTATGTTTGCTGTGTTACTGACATAACGTTACATAAATATTTCAATGTTTTTTCCTTAGGCCAGTCAAAATTTATTGGTATTGTGTAAGACAGACTACACCACAGTTTCATCGTGAGCTCAATGCAGCCGAGTTCATATAGAACATGACGGTATTCTACGATAAAGAAATAAATACGTACCGCAAGATGCTTATCGATGGCAACGTGGTTAACAAAGCGGTTAGGACGTTCGCCTCCCAACATGGCGATCCAGTTTCGATTTCCGACGGGATCGATCACGCATGTTGATATCGTGTCCTGCGATGCTATTATCCTGAGGGTTTTCTCGAACATCTCCTGTTTCCCTGTCTCCTTATTTCGACACTGCATCATACTCACCTCGTTTCACCCCTCACTTCCAATGAAAACTACACGTACAAACGCTAACTAAAATATCTCCATGCACTTACGAACGATGCAATTAATTATGTTAACTAAGGAAAATGGCACAATAGTTCATGTGTCCGAAATACGGAGTATCAGTACGGCGACAAGAAACATTTGTTTAGCATTTTGCCGACTCAGTTACAGAGAATGAGAAGTGATAATGGTTAAAACATTAAAGTATTTAGGGTAAAGTTCTGAATAAATATGTTAGTAAGATTGGAGGAAAATCCAGGTAAATATCGTAGAAATTTAAAAATTGTAAAAAAAAATGTGATATCAGTTTGTTGTAAATCGGAAACTAAAAACACTGCTTTACAATATTAAACCTTTACTTTACACGAGTAAGGCTGTTTATATTAACTTATTTCAAATTTCGACATAAAAATTTTAATATGCTGAAGAAGTAAGTTTGATATTAATGAACAACTTCTTCTCAACATATATAACGTGTTTACAGCGCAATCATAGTTTACATGCGCACTTAAATTATGTAGAAACTCTTTAAAACGTATTATGTATGTGTGCCTATGTCTGCGTGAAAATATATAATTGTTTTGTTTGTTAGTCTATGTATGCGTAAACGTGTACAGAGAAATGTAAAACGTTAGGTTATGTATGTTTGTATTCGTGGTGTACGTCTACAGTATGCGCTATACTATTGCGCACGTTAATGCAGTCAGATGTTCGCGCCACGGTTTTAATTTTTAATGGTTGTGGTTTTCCTTTACTCGCAAGTACACTCTTCACGCACCCTTACTCGCAACTCGTATAACAGCTGCTAACGATCATGCCATTCCCCTCTCGCGGCTGCACACTTGTTGTGGTCGAGTAATAAGCACTACACAGTATAATCCTCCCGTTGCTAATTACTTACGCTGCAGTATGTGTTTGGGCACTCAGTGAAATCACAAAGCTAAAAAAAGGTCACTATTAGCGAATTTTTAATTTATTGTGCAGCTTACTGTTCTCTATTAAGTGGTTCGTGAAACGAACACGCCTCCGCCCTCACCACTAAAAATATCATGCCGAAAATGAGCAGACAGTTAAAAAGTAACTAAAAAATTTCCAGCATGGTTCCAACCGAAATATCTCATCATATCATCGCTTCGTGAAAATCGGACTGTTTAAAAATGTTTTGTTGAATTTGATTATTCATACCAAAATGTGTGTTCGGAAATTGTGATTGAAATTCAAAATTTCTCTCAAAATGCAGTACAAATAGAGAAAAATTTACGATGTATATATAGGCCTATATAAAATTAGTGTTTTCAATGTTCACAGTGTATGCTGTCTCATAGTATTCAAAATGTTTAGACAGTTTGTATATCGTCATATAGTATTCAAAAACAACTAACCACTTATGTACGATTGTAAAAATAATTGTCTCTAAGTTGAGGTTTTAAAACAATTATTCTGATTGTTTTATTATACTATGGGACTTATAAACAAAGATTGGTTTTGTAAAGAAATGGTAAATACATCAAATAGGCATACGAAAGCTGAATCGCAAGTTCCTAGCACTTGACACTATTTCTTTGGACCGAGGGTCGGGGAAGATATTTATACCGGATGAGTCCGCACAGTGTGTGTTAATTTTTCGTAGTGATAGCTTATCAAAAAATAAGTCAGAGTTCATGTTTACAGATTGTCCGTAAATTTAATATTGTGGGAGCAACGCTATACTGAAAATAGTGTTTGAAAGCCGTTTTTATTTAGGTAAAAACAAAAACTAAATTGTTTTAAAATGGTTTTGTTATAGTTTACAGTTATCGTTGTTTAATATAAATTGCTTATATTGAGATAATTTTAATTTTATAGTATTGTTTGACTATCACGTGGCATTATTCCCATTACAACTCTACTGACAAATTGAAAAAATGTTTTCTGCTTACTTCTTAATATTCTATCACTACTCCGTCCTAAATTATTCTATACACGAACCACTTGCTGTAATAAAGTACCGAAGCACAATTATAAAGTTTTGATTAAAATAAAAAATAATATTTCCTAGGAAACCATAAGACTGTTAATGATTGGAAATTTTGATGTAACTTCTCAATGGCATACGTTGACAATGTGCAGTATTGTATTTTCAGACTTACATATTGTTTACTGTCAACAGGTAAAATGTTTTAGTTAATTGAATCCTCTTTAAAAATGTGGGACTCTGTTCCGCCTTAGAGGCAATAAGTAAGCAGATTTTGGATTAAGTAATTTAATGATTCTTTATTTTTCATGTATTTTGGTGCATAGGTTACACATTTCATTTGTTTTATTATCAGGCGCAAGAACAAACAACGCAGATGGTCTTCCTACCCGTGAACAAGCTTTGTCGGGAAAGATTCGATCGTCTTGGTCGCGGCATTGTCAATGATGATTCAAAGAGAATACAAATTATTGATTATTGATTTCTGACCAAATTTACAGTTATCAAATTTTCAAACATACTTATCCATAGACGAAATTATGTTTAGTTGTCATTTGCGTTTTGTTATTCCACGTTATATGCGTTTTTGTTATACCACATTTTATAGTGATTTGTATTCTCTTTGACGTCACACGGGAACGCGGTCGAACGGGATAAAAAGTATCCTATGTCCTTCTCCTGGTTCTAAGCTACCTCCCCACCAATTTTCGGCCAAATCATTTCAGCCGTTCTTGAGTTATAAAGAGTGTAACTAACACGACTTTCTTTTATATATATATATAATATATATATATATATATTAAGTATAAGTGGGAGTAGCGGTAAGAATAAATATTTAAATAATAACAGTTCTAACTGCAGTTATTATATTGAAAAAAAAAGTACTGGTGTAGTTATCACACAAGCAGTCAACCAGAGCTCTCTTTTAATTGTCTGTGTTACTTGCAGAATATGTAGGCCAAAAAAGTTGGCTAATTGAGACTTACTGTAGAAATAAATGCAATGCTGATGTACACGAAAGCTTACCTTTGCCATGTACTCAATGTTAAGATAATTTATGGCCCCCTGCGGTGAGAAACGTAGGCCAGGCCGCGGCTCGGTAACCAGCGCTGCAGTGAGTCTTAAGCTGGATTCACAACCACGTAACGTACGCGCGTACATACGTGTAAAAGTAGAAACACCTATTGTGCATGCTAGCGTTCACATCCTCGCGTAGCGTGCGTACGTCTGTAATAGAGTTCATCAACTTTCTACTTCGTACGTAAATGCAGCACGTGCAAACGTAACACTCATACATTAATTCATATTGAAAAATAATTTATCTGGTGGTCATAAATTATTAAATTCGCTTCAAAGAATAAAAATAAATTACGATCCTCTATTACCGATATTTTGTTATGACATAAACAGTTTCCGCGTATGTCTAGGTTAAATATTGTTGTGAATCCAATACCTAATACTTAACGTACGTACGTGTGTTCGTTAAGTGTGGTTGTGAATCCGGCTTAAGGGTTAGTTATACGTACTCCAGTGGTAGAGAGCAGGTTTTGGTCGGCCTAGCAGACAGTATTGTTGCAACATTCCGGTGGGACTTCGCCAGTAATGTCTCTAACCTGTTGGATTTCGCTACTTTGGTCAACGTACTGAAACGGTAATGAGACGATAAATGATACAAATACATAGCCTCTCTCGAGGTAAGGGCTGGAAACTACGAGCTTTCGCAAGGCAGTTAACTTAGTGAGGACGAAGAAAGGCTAGTGGGAGCCCCCTTGTGCATCAGTGCTTCCTACGATGGAGTTCTTGGCTAACTTCTAGAGGTCACTGTGTTTCCCGGCATGCAGTGTACAACCAAGCAGATTCAACGTCCTTACCACAGACTAAACAAAAACACAGACGTGAAATAAAGATGGCGGCTGGTTTTATAATGGTGAACTTCACCGCTTATCTGCTTCCCGAAGTTGTTGATACAAACTCCGTGTCCATTTGGCCCCTGTATATTGCGGTAGTTTTCCTACTGGGCTGGCTGCCGGCTATGATTGGCTATAGGCGTTTCCGCCGTGTCGCTAGCCAACGAAGCCATTTTACTGGCTGAGTTTGCCATCCTACCGACTATTTCACTTATGTATTCCTAAATATGCTGTGTCCTGACTGGAGCCTAAAGTTGTGGGTTGATCTTGCAGGTAAGTCCATTTAACTGAAGGGGGTATTTTGAAAGTCCTGCAGAGTCATATTATTGGCGGGTGAAGACTCAGGTGCACGGCATCTGGTCGGTGCTGTGGAATATCTGCGTGAAATGAATACATACAACTGCATTATGGTTACAGCCCACGATTTTTCGTGAAAAAAAATAATTCTGCAAGAGTTTGGTTCAATGCCTTACGTGCACCTACGATGCTCTGCTTCGTGGTTATTGGCAGAATATATTATTGCATAGATGTGGCTCATTTGACTCAGTCAACAGGAACAAGCTTACTGCGACACCACGCGTCTGTGATCTGCGGGTAGAACCCTAGACGCCGAGAGTTAAAACAGCAAATCACTGAAAATCAAGCAGGGCTGCATATGTGCTCATTACGCATTGAAACAAACTGTTTCAGAATTCTTTTCGCGAAAAATCCTGGGCACTAAGTATGGTTCAATATAGAATGGCCGCTATGTTTACCTGCCTGAAGTTAACGTGTCCTGACAACAAAATCGTAATCAACGAGTGAGAGAATGAAAATGGAAGCTTCTCTTAAGGCCTCGCTCTTTAGTTTTGCAGTGGTTTCAAAAATGTATTTTTTTAACGCGAATCAATACATATATCAAAAATTCATCTTACAGTTTTAACACTAATATATCATAGTTTATAACTGAGTTTTTCTGTTACGGATTTTCAGACTTTGGCGTCTGAAATGTCACATATTTAATGTCGAAATAATCCAAAATGAAGCAAAATAATTTTTTTGGTTTGTAAATAGTACATTATTTTGAAAAACGCTCAGCCAAAATTGTATATCGTATGACTGTACAATCTCAAATGTTTTGAAAGTATTTGGTTAAAAAATATTTGAGTTATTTGCAATTGTTTGAAATAAATGGACGATAATTGCCTTAAGGTGGCCGCCTAATCGGGCGTATATTGCGGTTTCGTGGCCGAGATTAGTGGAAGCGTTAGGGGTGACACCGCACGCGCTTCACACCTCCTTCTAGCACCTAAGCGCAGGGCAATGAAGTGGCGGAACTTCTTCGCCATAACTCGTCCCTATGAGACATTCAGTAGCTACATTGCAATTTTAATACGCAATGTTAAATGTAAAGGTGTATTTTACACGCGAAGATCTTCATACCTAAAAAGGACCGGTCAAACATCAATTTATGACAGTAGGAAATTTAAATTTAGAGGTAAATGGAGAACCTGAAACAAGCATACATACGTGTAACGTTATTTGAATGCCACTTCTAAGTTGACATCACTCAAGTACGTTGAGCAGTTTTAGAATAAACTTGCATAGGCAGAAGCTCTGCACACAGCTCGGCGGCCTAGGCAGACGGTCACCTTAAGGATGATCTAGTGGGTAAAATTATAATTTTATATTTCTATGAAAAAGTGTTAGTTTTATAGACATAACATAGAAGTACATTTTCCCCTTAAGAAAAAAGATTAGCTCAGCCAGTTTCCCATACTGGAATTTAAATGTCAAAATTTGCATATTTTTACGTCATACAAAACTTGAAATCCAATAAACGTAATTAAATGTAAAATGTCACATCAGAACATCGTGTCATGGTGTATGGTATGAAGCCCTTTACAAAAAAAAATGTTTTTAAAAAAATTTTTAAAAATGTGCTAATTTTTTGGTACTTTTAGCAATTGTTTTTTATAAAAAAAATATTATAAGGGGGTTTTATATACTTCAAGTCGTAGACTGTGACATGTAGTTTTAATGTGATTGTTTCCATTTCATTGCGTTTACTGGTTTTCAAGTTTTGAACGAAGTAGAAAAATGCAAATTTTGACTATGACTATTGGGGAAACCGGCTGAGCTAATTTTCATTTTTTCGTGAAACTAACCGTATTTTATACTAATATAAAATTATGATTTTCCCCCTCTAGAATCTATAGGTGCTTGCATATAATGAAAATAACTTTAATAAAGATTTTGTTAATATTTGTGAAAATTATTTAACAGAGTTTTTAGAATATGAACAGGAAAATAATTTTAAATTTGTTTCCATACTGGTACATCAAGATATATTTAGCATCCATCTACTTAATGTTAATAACGAAAGAACATCTTTGTAATGCCCGTTTTTATAACTGTCATAAAAATATGTTCTAAGGTGATAATTAAAAAAAAAACAACAATTTGTAAAAATTTAGAATATCTGTTTCGCAATTTGAAATGTTTTGAATAATTACATCTGCACTGTTACATGATTTCAGAATAATATACATCACATGCACCTTTTCTCTTTTGACTCATAATTCTAGAATTATAGTTGAAAAAAGACCTATATATGTGCATGTTGGCTGCCTGCTTATTGTGTGGATTGTTGGTGATGGGCGTTGCGGCTTTGTTTCAGATATGCGTCGGGACAGACGCGGAACGTGTGTTACATGATGTGGCCGGATGGCAGGTATCCAAACTCGCTCATCGAGTACATGTAAGTTGCAGCTCAAATAATTATGTATGTGTGTATATACATGTGTGTGTGTATATATATATATATATATATATATATATATACACGCACTGTAAAAATGCATGTCCTTTTTACTAGAAATTCTTTTGAAACCAGATGATGAAGTATTTTGGCGATACTTAATGCGAAATATAGAATGTTTAATACATCGTTTTTTGTCATATATTCTATATAAATTGTATTTCCGTATTTATAACACGCATAAACTTCACTATTCTTGTGTGTACAACATGGCCATATTTTTCTGTGGTTTATTTACTGCGCTAAAAAATAAATACCATAACAACCAGTTTGACAATTATTCGACGTAAATGAAAAAAAAAAAAAGAATTTCGTAGTTTGCAGAATTTTGTGCATTTATAATTCGAAAATTTCCTATAACCAACTAATTCGCTAATTAATTAGCTATATTTTACTACATGTGACTAAAGTTTCCTTGCAGAATTATAAAATTATGTCAACTCCCACAAATCTGTTTTGTAAATGGTTGCTGTTGTAAAACACAGTTCCAGGTATATGAAGAAGTACTAATTACATTCGGCTTCAAATTCAATGTTTCATATTTTACTTCAACCAGCCAACAACACTTTTTTTCTTGTCAGGGATTTAAAAAAAATTAGTTTATTTTTCATTGTTTAAAATAGTGTAACTTACAAAATCAATCCGTACATGTATGTAGGACTTTTGTCATATACAGGCTGTTCCGGAAGTAGACGTCAATAAAGAGGCGAGTGATAGATACCAAAACAACCAGACTTGTTTAATCCGATTTGCAACCGTCTGAAAGTAAAACATTTGTTAAGAAATATTGGCTGTCCTGTACCCCGAGCTAAGCATTACTGATGGTAGTAAAAGTAATGGTCCATGTGGGACGAAATTTGTACACGCGAAAGAAGAGTAGTGACGTCATAACGAAAAAAAAACTCATTTCACGTCACTGAGAGTACATCTTTGTGGGGTAAAAAAAATCACTTTTACACGAGTTGTTTTGGTTCTGGAAGATACCTCTAGTTTTCACGAGGTAAAAAAAAAATATCAATGGGTCACATAAATGATCACCTGCCGTTGGAAAAACTACCCCATAGTATGGCTAGTCAGTTAGCAAATACCAGTATTTTATAATTACAAACGTCGATGCACTAGATGTGAAAACGTAACGTAATGAAGAAGATCTACACAATATAAAATCAGTTATAAGGTTGAAGTTAGTGTGTGAGTAAATAATAAATTGTAACCGTATTAAAATAAAAATATTACAAAGTGTTTGAAAATATTAAAATTTATTTTTAAAGTAATGTTTTTAATTTGTAAGAATACAATTAGATGTTATTAATTAAGGCAATAATACCTAGTTGTTTAGTTAAATAAAATTGATATTATCGAAATGGAAAGTTAGGATAAACGAATTACATCACCAGACACCCTTACGTATAGTTGCTGCTTCATATTAACAGCGGCCACGGTTAAGTAGAGCCTAGAGCGTTCGCCTCCCATTCCAGCGAACTGGGTGTAATTCCTGAATAGCCTCACAATGTAAGGTCTTGGTCCGTAGGAAAGAAAAGGAATGTAATAAAGTGATTTGTGCATCTCTTGACAACGATGGCTTGTAAGCCGATGAAGGTGCCGACCCCTGTAGCGCAGTCGGTAAGGCGCCAGTCTGTGGAGTGCGGGGTCCCCTGTTCGTATCTGAGCTCGGGCATGTTTGTTGTGTTGTCCTCCTTCTCATGTCACCCTCATCGGCTCATAATACCTTGTTAAATGGCCGTAATACCCTCACGCCCATCCCCTATTACGGTAAAAAATGTGAGCATGGAGCGGTACTGGAACTGAAAACAGGGATACACGAAACTCACGTCCTTCCTTCCTAACCATCATAATTTGTTAGTCAAAATTCCTACATGCAGAAAACATCCCTGTATGGCTATTCAGGAATTATACCCAGTTCTCTGTGTTGGGAGGTGAACGCACTAGCCTTTACGTAACCGTGGCTACTGTGAATAGGAAGCAGGAACTATACGTAAAGGTGTCTGGTCATGTAATTATTTTATCTTACTTTCCATTTTAATAATATAAATTTTGTTTCATGAAACAACTGACTACTATCACCTTTGTTAATATTTCATTTTATCCTCACAAATTAAACACATTACATTCTAAATACATTTTAATAACTTCAAACATTCTGTTATATTTTTATTTTAGCAAAGTCAAATTTAATTATTTACTCACTCCCTAATTTATAACATATAACTGATTTTCCATTGTGTGAATCGTCTGCATTACGTTATGTTTTCACATTTACTACATCGACGTTTGTTAATTTAAAATACTGCTATTTACTAATTAATTGACCATACTATAGGATAGTTTTTCCAATGACGGGTGATCATTTATGTGACCCATTGATATTTGTTTTACCTCGTGCAACCTAGAGGCATCTTTCAGAACCAAGCACAACTTTTGTGAAAATTATATTTTTACCCCACAGAGCTGTACTCTTAGTGACGTGAAATGTGTTTTTTAATGTAACGACACTAATCATCTTTGGTGTGTACAAATTTCGTTCCACATGGACCACTACTTTTTCCACCATCAGTAAATGCTTAGTTCAGGATAGAATTTACCCAAATTTTCTTTGCAAATTCGTAACTTTTAGACAGTTTCAAATCGGACTTTACAAGTTTGGTTTGTTTGGTAGGTCTTGAGCCTTTCTATCACTCGCATCTTTATTGACGTCTACTCCCGGAGGAAAGTTGGAGAAGTTCAGTTTTAATAATTAATGATTTGTAGAAACCATAAAACAAGTACTGATCTCGCACTGAAAAGTCAGAAGACGGCGATAGTCAAAATGTTGCGGTTACATCTTCCAAAATTACACGCAAAGCAACAGAAAACTAACGGGAATCGCTCTACTTCATGAAAATGGAGGATGTTCTATTGAAATTTTGTTGATGTAAATCTACATTACTTGTTTATCTACCATTCGTGGGTGAAAAGTTTTCTTTTCGTTTTTATATTGCTTCGCTTGATTTCACTATGTTTTTTTTTTTTTACTCTACACCATCCAGTATACCTTCGCATTTTCACCAAGCATTAACTTTGCTATATTATAATGCTCAAATACCACATTAGGTTAGGATAGTCTATGGTGACTAATAATGTTCAAATAATGTTTTTTAATGAACAAAAAATTGAAAATTTTAGTAGGCTTACCTGAAAACGTACAAGTTTCATGTTAGCTATTAAATTCGCTTGTTATTAAAGTAGACAGTATAAATTATATCTGTGAATTCATACAAACAAGTTTCTATGACCGATTTTTTGGTGTATTTAATACGTTGTTACAAGCTACTTTAAATAATGGATTTTGTTTTTACTTCTACAAATCCAAATTTAGCAAACTGCAATATTTGTAACATTTGTTTTCTGTCGGGACGCGCAGACATTATTACCATATATTTTTCCACGTAGAAAAGAAACAATAATTTAATGTGCACAAGTCTCCATGACAAAATTCTCAGGTTTATAAGCACAATATTATTTTATTCACACTGAAATCTATTCTCACTCGACATAATCAAATTGCATTTCTAGCAGCCAGCATATTGGTATCGTTTTATTTTGACAATTATTTTTTGTTTTATTTTTTATTATGTTAATTTTTTTTTGTAAGGGTTGTTCCTTTTCGGATCAAAACGTAAACGTTTTTAATTTTGTATGGCCAGTATTTATTTTATACGTCTGCTTCTTTTGTGATTGTTTCACTTATATCTTGGGTTATCTTTTTATAGTTTGAAAATATTTAATTGAATTTGCACTAATTAACTATGCACTTTTGTGTAGTTTACAGTGTTATATTTAGTGAGGTATATAAGGCAATAAAGAAATGTCTGGCCAGTACGAAAACATTACGATTTTAAAAACATGATTACTAATACACAATTTAAGCATATTTCTGTTGTGAGAATAGTTATTCTATAATCACCAAATTTCATTTCTGAAAATGTAGTTTCCAAAACATGGCGTCAGTAAAGTGCAATCATCTTCGTATGATTAAAATGTTATGCTTTACTAAAATGTGTACCTCCTCAAATTTGGTTACGGAGTAGCCAAATACACCAGTTCACCGTAATCAATGATATGTATTTTTAAAAATTTTAATTAATTTTTAAGCTAAACAATTCATTTTATTCACAAAACGTGTTACAAGACATAAAAATACACCCACTTAATTTAGGAAGGATGTTTTAGAAAATACCTGACTTCGACATTAAAATTTTTCTAGTTTATTTACTTACAGAAAGTGTTAATAATTTTTGCACATATATATTTTTGTTCCCAATATACTTTTTTGTTTGTTCGTTTACTTTTAGCAGCTCGGTATAACATGGCCAACATACACATTCATGAACATCATCTGTGATTTACGCAAGCCTATTTCCGGCCAACATGTCCACATTACATTTGCACGACCAAATACTCCCAGTGAAACCGGTCAATATTTCATATTAAATGTACCTGCGTGAAAAATTTTACTGTTGCCTTTAACGCACCAAAAATATTACAAAATTAAAAAACGCAGCCTATACTATTCGCGTCAGGAGATATCAAGAGGAGAGAATGAAAATATTTAGTGTTCACTTTATTTCCGTCATAGAGAGCGGGGGAAAGTATTGTGTTTGGGCGTTTGCAACCTTTCTATGTCATCAAGATCACTTAGGTATAACGAACTAAACTGAAACCGTTAAATCTAAGTAAGTTACTGTGTTTCAGAAATGTCTTAAGTCAATGTTTTCTAAGTAGGTTAAATTGTTGCCTTTGTTTTGTGCGACCATTATTCTATTTATTTTTACTCATGTTTTACCACGATTGTTATTTTAAAGAGTTAAAGAAAGCACCATCTCACGGTAGTTAAGTGTTACCAAATTATTACGTTTTATGTAATACAACGCCTTAAAAGAAAAGTGGTTCTTAAATTGGATCGTACATTGCAAAGAGAGTTTATTTAATCCACTTCGCCAAAAAAATTTGCTTCCTGATAATATATGCCATCTCACACTGGCGTAGACAAACCATATTTAAGCAGTTTCAGGAATATTTAACAACAGTTGGTTAACACTGACATATTCAGTGTTTTCAATACCATGTTTGCAAAAAAAAAAACATGTAAATTAATGTCATCGGTGGGTGAAACCTGTGACTGTAGGGGAAAAATTGGTTTTGCCAAACTGAGAAAATTAAAATGCCAGCACTCTCTCGCCAGCTGAAAATTATTCCGGATTCTTCATTAAAATGTTGTTTGTATAGCAACACGTATGCTTAATATTTACTTGCAGGAGTTAATCACACACACTGAAGAGTGCGCTCCGGTGTTCGGCCAATTTTCACTTTTAGGTGCTGTATAATGAAAACCGTAACTGTTCGGCTAAATGAAACTAATATAAGATGTTTTATTAATGTCTTTCACTCAACGTAATTAAAAATCTAGCGACTTAAATAACTCAAACACGAAAGACACAAGAGGTTCTTCTTCTCAGACCTAAAAAATCAGCTGCATTTTTCTTGTTCTGTAACCAACTCATACTCATTGTTTTTTTTTTTATGTTTTGGAGCGTACGAGCAAAACAATAAATTATAACAGCAAATAAAAAAGGTTGAAGTATTACCGTGAACCATGCCCCTGCTTTGTTTCTGTACTAGTATTTCTGACTTGAGTTCAGGGCAAGAACTTCTCAAGTTTTATGGTAGAAGCGGGTTGTGCACGAGAAGATTGTATAGGCGGTTTGCGATAAAGTGAGCACTCTAAAAAGTCCTGCTAATGTTCTATTTTCAGCCAATTCATATCTTTCCACGCGTAACGACTACCGATGGGAAATATTTAACCGCTCTGGACACGCCACTTGATTGTTGCGCGTGTAAGATAAATTGTGCAGTCAGTATAAATTTATACAGTTTAATAAAAAAATATTTATTATACAACTATAACGATTTCCGTTAATTTTGTTGCATGTAAATAGGGAAATACGTGGAACTATATTGCGTAATTTCGCTGCCAACCAAACAGTAAGTCAACTATAGTTTATGTTTGATTATATGTAAATAACGGCTAGTGATATATTTCAAAGGTTAAATCTATAGTGCTCAATTTATTCCGAACCACTTACGCCTTGGCAGATGCTCCACTGCTACAAACCTGTCATGCCATTGGAGATGCTACTTGGAGGTGACGAGTGGTAGTTTATATGGCTCGTTAGTAAGATAGATTACAGCTGCTGGGGTGGAGGTATTCAGGCTCACATTACCCTCGGGAACCTGTCTTGAACGCTCTGATAAGTATCGTAGGCGGAGATGCTTCGATTACGCCCACCTCAGCTCTCATCTCTAAAGTTTCGCATAGGAAAGTCATGTCTGACGACGTCGTACACTCTAAAAAATTGTTTGTAAATTTGCCACACGTGCGTATATGTGCGTTGAGAAGGTAGGTATGGTAGCATTGTTTTCCAGATATCCATGGTAGATACTTTTACGTACCCCTTCGGGCAAGCTAATGACGCTAGAAAATCAAATTTCGTGTTAGATGACTTTGTCAAAACTTCAAACCCCTCTGTTAGATACAGTCGGCGGTGATTTATAGTTATGGTCGCTTTCTACGGCGACTGTATCTTCTCCATGAATCTAGAACCACTGTCAATGTTATACTCAAAATGGTTCTATTTTACATAAATGTGGTGTTCTAACACCCACAAATGTGCTCAATCACTCTTATCCAGATCTCGGGTCATTCATATTTGGAAAGAAAATTTTTAAAAACTAAGAAAGGGAACGAGGGATGCCGGCAGTCATCCTACATTACCCTGCCCTTCTAACTTTGCTACATACATGTTACACTACATGCAGGTACGCCGGGGAGAAAATACGTTCGCATGTACAGTCAGCTTGGTAATTATCTGTACACTGTCCCTTGTGCATTACTAATTACTGCTGGCCACGGTCGTAGAAGAACAGGTCTGGACACTCGCCTATCTAACAATGTATTTTGCTTGACCCCCTTGTTGTTTGGCTGTAGTTCATCAAGTTACCGAGAATGTTGTACTTTTTGGCGCTGTTTTCCGGGCGGTCGGACTCAGTCCTCTTTTTTCCATTGTTAAATTTAAAAAGTAAATAAAGATTGCTGGAGCCTTTTCTTAAATTTGTGAACGAAGAAATTATTTCATAAATTGATAAAAAATACGTTTTGATAAATTGTTTATCTTAGCAGAAAGGAAGTGGGCGGAGTTTAGTCCGACCGCCGTAACATCAGCTCCAATAAAACACAATATTCTCGATAACTTGGTGAACTACAGCTAAACAACAAGGGGATCAAATATCCAGGCGAGTGTCCAGACCTGTTCTTCTACGACCGTGGTACAGGCTGGTGAAGACCCTTTGCTGGTCAGACTACAGAACAATGACGATATAACTAAAGAAGACCGGTAGCACAAGCATTTCTAGTGGAGAACTAAGAACATCTGACGACAGTGTTGCCTCTATGAATTCACAGCAGAATCTTTTGTCGCCATTTTGCATCGAAACGTGAACTACTATATCTCGATCATATCGAATACGTAAGTATATCGAACTTACTTAATTAATCTATTTATATATCACTACTATTTATCTAACGTGTGATTCAAGCAAACACAGTGAATGTAAAGTTTTAACGTCAAATTGGAATGGAAGTAAGCAGATCACGAACAGTTAAATTAATTTCGTTTTCGAAGTAAAATATGACGAATCTGAACAGGTGTTCCCAAATGTTCGGTAATCTTAACTCTTAAATGCTTTAATATTAACAGTCGTGTTATTTCTAAATGATGAAACGCAGCGTCTATACCAGTGCGTATTTTTCGACATATTTTGGAATATTCATACAACACACATCATACCGAAAGTTAAACCCACTTTGCTAAAAAAACTATTACTGAAATATTTGAACTCTACGCGTTTCAACCGCCGTAATCAAAATTCAAAAAAATTCATGGGGTACAAGTTAAACACAAAAAAATAAACACTAGTCAAAGTTTGAAAATTATTAATATAACAGTTTTCCCGAAAACGTATGTCATAGAAAATAACACATTTATAACCACAGGAATAATTATAATCTAAAGTACGTATTTTAACAAATTTGTTTGTATAAACTTTCATTATGTGAAATTGCTACAACACTAGTGCTCGTTCGAATTCACAGCAGAAACTCATACGAAACTATCGATATATCCTGGTCATTTTTACAACTACAATGCGACCATATACGTTGCTATAAAAGTTTCAAGGGGTGTGAAAGTTCGTCTCTCGGGTACTGAATAAACAGCGAAGCGTCAACTTGGTGCAGGGAAGTGAGATCTTTTGGCTATCGAGCAGCAGGTGTTCGCTATGCATATATTTATGTTTAAGAGTCGCTTTGAATTCTGTGCTGTGGGGTTTCAGTAAGTGTCCAACATCCAACAACATACCTTAACTGGATTGTGTGTTAACGTATTAAATTGACATAGAATCATAAAAATATTTTTAAAAATAACGTACTGCGAATAAATTCAGATATCGTCAAGGAGTGTACATATTGAGAATCATATTGACAAATAGACTAGCACTCGGTGAGTGGGAGGAGAGACCCGAGTTTGATACTTGGTCCTGCAATCCTGGTTTCTAATTACAAGGGTTTTTCAAAATAATATAAGTTCTACGCTGACATGATAACTGAACACAGGCTGCGTTGTACTACATGTGTTACGACTGTGCAAGGACACTGTCAAGTTGTTTATACTGTCAAATGAGTGTGGTTTAAACTTTTGGTATGTTAATTCTATCAACACTTGAAATCTATCAAAAGAACAGGAATACATTTTTTCTGAATTTATTGTAGGACAAAGTGGCCAAACATTTCCATAATGTACTACAAGACAAGTATGGAGGAAAATCTATATAACATTAAAATTCATGTTTAAATCACCGGGAAAGGAAAAAAGCAATAAATTATTACTTTATAAATTAATTTTTTTTAAATCACTTCTCAGTTAGTTGGAACCTCATTTTTTATATGCTGTCAGAAGCTGACTGTGATACTCGAAATTTAATCCCAAAAGAATTGCCACAGTTTTTATGCCAGTTTAATTAGGAATTAATTCAGAGACTCTGAAATATGTATGAAATTTGTGTCACTTAAATTGTTTTCCAAAAATATGCCAGCAGCTATATGAGTCTTTGCAACGAGAACGCTACAACATAGTTTACACAAGTAATATCTGTGCTACGAACGTGAACAAATACTGGCTCTGTATATATAAGAGCTTTCCCCTTGTGAATTCTTCCCCTGAATGTCTGTTCCAAACATAGACGTGTCTTTACTAGCGCTTAATGAATGATCATAATATACGGGAAAATTTAATTAATTTCCAAGCTTTAACAAGAAGATACCAAATAAGAGGAAAGCTAGGTGTGGAAACAACCCGAGCGAAATAGACGCCAGGACAGGTAGTAAATGCTAATTCATGGAAGAGGACGAAGACAAGAACAAGAAGAGGTAAGTTGTGGGTGTACCCTTAGTGTTCGTTCGAATGTGTTCTATTCTTTGAAGCTAATTTGGTTTAATGCATCCTATTAGTCAAGGGGTAAACATAAGTTCGTTAAGAAGAGCTATTGAAAGTTTAATGTCCTTATTTCGAAATAAATCTCAGTCGTTTAAAATTATGCAGTTTTTAGAATCCTAGTTAATGTTAGTATGCTGTCTTGGGGTGATAAAAATAGTGTCATTGACAAAGGGAAGTTTTTCACGTCTATTGTATTTAATAAAAATACTTTGAATAAATCAATTAAAAACAAGCAAAGTATTGACTACTGTAAATTTGCACTTACCGAGCCAGGTAGTGCATCGGTAACAAACTGGACTTGCATTCGGGAGGACGTGGTTTCAATTCTCAGCTCTGGTCATCCTGATTACAGTTACCGTGCTTCCTGAAATTGCTCCGGGCCAAAGCTGGGATGGTTTCTTACACAAGGCCATGGCCGATTCCCTTCCCAGTGCTTGTACTTTTGTTAAGTTGTTTGTAACGACCCTGCTGTCAAAAAATACGTTTATCTGACTCATTATTTTAAATAGGCACTTTACACTGCTAAATTTATCCTTTCTGTCAATTTTTTTAGAACAGATTATCGTCATAAAATAGTAAACTCAAGATATACATTTTCCACTCTTCTCAATTAACGTTTATTGCTGCAGTAAAAAACAAGTGTTAAGTTTTAATTTAAAGGTGATTTTCCAAGTACTCATATTATACATGTAGACTATAGATGCAATGCCAATGGCGTTCGCCCCCGAAAGTGAAAATTCGGTTTTCTGATTCACGGCGGGGCCGACCTGAATTCCCGCACGAGGGCATCATGTCGGGCGATGTCATTAGTCATAGGAGTTTCCTCGGTGATATCCCGTTTCATCCTCTGTTTTGTTTCGGTGCGGCTCCACATTCACTTCGTTATAACCCCTCTCACACTCCAAAAACCTATGTGTTAAGGGTCCTCCCTAGGTAGGCCGTGTTTGTGTGTGTGAGGCAGGCGCAGTAAGGTTGCCGATGGCCGACGTATTCAATGCGTTATCGCCTCTCCGCGCAAGCCACTCAGATAGCGTGCAGTGCTTTACTATTTTCCTTTTTCCTATGGGACTTCAAGCTGTGACCACACACATTATTTTATTTGTAGCTAGCATAGTTCAAAGTATATCGCTTGTTGCTATAGTTGTGTTTTTCGAATCCAGTTGATATTTTCCCAAATACGGCAGTCTGAAAACACCATTTTTGGCTGTTTTGAGGGGGCCGAAAATGGTGTTTTAAATAAACGTGTTGAATTTTTGAAACTATAGTAACACAGTTTAAAGTATGTGTTCTTTTCGTAGATATACAAACATAATGCGTGTTTAGTAGTTACAGCAAAAAGAAAAAAAAAATAATAATCACAACTCGCTGCAACGTATTTGAGGCGCAGATAGGTAGGTTCCTTAAGGCGCCGCTTACCACACGCTTCAAATTAGTGGTAGTATGTTCGTAAACAAGGTTTTTTTTTTTTTTTTAAGAAAATATTTACCATACTCCAATTGTGCCAACCTACAAAAATAAAAATAAAAATTCAGACAAGGTCGGAACGTCATTGCAAAGATTAATCCTCGGCTGGCGCATGAAAGGGGATTGTAGCGTGCCACACGTATTCTTTTTTACGCGAAACCACTTAATCATATAAATTTTATCTACTAAAGGAGCACACACTTGAAACGATGCTTCTATTTTTCTTTTAAGTCATCACACATGTTAGAAACATGATTTTCGGGCCTCACAAAATGCCTAAAAACTTTTAGACTGCTGTTACTCCGAAAATACCACTTGAAATCCAGAAATAAAATCTTAGTGTCAACAATTTAAATCCCGTACGAAAAAGACTGCAACGAAAACCTTGCACGCCAGTGTGACGCGCTGTGAATACAGGCGATATGCATCTTGTCGAGCGTGATACTCTGGCTCTTATCACTCCGCTGTTCCCACGCATAAGACGTGGAAATCTGAAACTGGTGAAGACTCCTCTTAAGACACCGTGTTCATTATATACACTGTTTGTTAGCCCAACAAAAAAGTTGAAAACGTCCTTTTTAGACGGCCGCACTTGAAAATGTACTAGCCGGATGAATGTGAAAATGTGATTGAGACAAAGATGTCGCCGGGAGTATAACCAAATAAACGCTTGACGTGCCTATGATCAACATGGCCGACTAATTAAAACATTGATAAAAAATTAACTACGAGATGTGTGAACAGGGTTAAAATATATTGAGTTTTCAAGCTATATCATCAATTAAGGACCACAATGCATTCATTTATCTTAAAAGTACCAGTCTGATGTGCACTTTTGAAGTTAAAGCAGTTTGGCGACTGGTCAATTTAAGCTGACTACCTCTCCCCCTTCTTGGCTTCACTCCCCTGGCCATCACTCCGACCATATGCTACCCCCGTGGATTAAGACGTACACTGAACGCTTCTACAGACTTTTCACCAATAAATATGATACGGTCACGGCGTATAAAATCGTAATTTTATATTTTCATGAAATATTGTTAGTTTTGTAGACGATACTTGTGAGTACATTTCACTCTTACGAAACAATTTTAGCTCTTATAGTTTTGCTCATAACAGGATGTCAAAGTCAAAATTTGCTTGTTACGCTGCCATGCAAATAGTGAAAACCAACTGACCTGCTTAAACAAAATAATTCGCTGTGAACTTACATCCTACGAGCTATGCAATAAAACATTTAAAAACCCACAACGTAATATTTTGAATTTAAAAAATTAACAAAATTACATTTTACAAAGTTTCAAATTCAGCAATCTTTTTTAAATACAAAAAAAAAATTCGCGAATTTTTTTTTAATGTTATTTTTACGTAGCGCATAGTAGGCTATGTTATTTCTCTGTTAATTATATCACGTACGCAAGTCAATTGGTTTTCAATATCTCTATGGCACCAGAACACACAAATTTTTACTTTGAAGCACCGTTATGAGAAAAATACGCCAGCTGTAATTGTTTCGTAAAAGGAAACTGCACTCACAAGTCTGCAAAACTAACACTATTTCATATAAATATAAAATTATGACTTTACCTCACTTGAACACCCTTAAAGTCTCATAGTAATGTTGGATCGGCGGGAATTTTTGCACGCTAGTTAAGCGCTTGCGTCGTAGTGGCGATGCGGCGTTTGAAACATGCTTTATGGTCACCCTTACATCTCCGTCGCTTTCGTGCCTCTAGCGCGCGGGTATGAGACGTTCTTAAGGGCATTCAAGTGCGATAAAATCGTAATTATATATTCGTATTAAATTGTGTTAGTTTTGTATACGATACGTGTGAATAGAGTTTCCTCTTACAAAACAATTTTAGCTCCCATAGTTTTCTCATGACGGTGTGTCAATTTGCATGTTCTGCTGTCAAGCAAATAGTGAAAACAAATAGACTTGCGTAAGTGAAACAATTCACAGCGAAATAACATGCCGTGGAAAGTGTAATAAAACGATTTAAAAATCCCGTGAACTATTTGTATATTATAAAAAATTAATTTGCACATTTTTCTATACTACTGCGAGTTTTTAAAAAATTCGTAATATTACGCTGTGGGATTTTTAATGTTTTACTGTATAGCTTATGGGAAATAATTTCACATTGAATTATTTAATTTAAGTAGGGCTATTGGTTTCTACTATATGCATGACAGCGTAACCAATTTTGACTTTGACGTAGCACTATGAGAAAACTATGAAAGCTAAAATTGTTTTGTGAGATGATGCTGTACTCACAAGTATCGTCTACAAAACTAACAGTATTTCATAAAAACATAAATTTATGATTTTATCGCACTTGAACACACTTAAGGCGGTCGCCTGGTTAGAAGTATTTTCTGTGGTCGAGGCCTAGAAGGGCGAAGCGCTAAGTTGTTGTATACACACAACATGGATCACCCAAGCCTTCAGGCTCAGGACATTGAACTGGGTGGTACTGTCTTCTCTCAGATGCATCGTTTCTTTGAAAGAGTCAGTGATTGATCTTTACGTTTATAACCTAACACTAAAGATAGATACGTATTTTGTAAGCATATAATGTCTAAAATATTTTTTGCGAAGATATAATACTGAACTGGACCACAAAATACCCTTTAGTCACCTTATGCACATGCAAAAAAAAATAACCTTCGATGGTTACAGGCAAATACGTGTAACGTTCTTTGGCTGCCATTACCAAGTAGATATTACACGTGTTCATCAGTTTTCGAACATACTTCTATCGACCGAAGCTCTGCGTCTGTTACTGTGTTAAAAAAATTCATAATTTTATATTTTTGTAAATCTTGCCAGTTGCGACATTATTCCTTCATGGAAATATTTTACCACGTATAATACTCCACGACGGTACACTCTAAAAAATAGTTTCTAAATTTGCCACACGTGCATATAGGAACGCTAAGAAAGTAAGTATAGTAGAATTGTCTCCCAGACATCAATGATAGCACTTCTAAACTATTTTATAAAACAGTCACATGTATACTGAAGTGACCAGACTTGTAGTGTGATAATCGTAAAAGTTAGAATATTTACAAGGCGAAGTATTGTAACTGTCCCATATTGCGTTTAAGTTAATTACTTCATAAACATTTTAGGAAGTTTTTTTACAGTGTACGTCAAAGTCTACATCTGCATGTCACTGTAGCATACAACCACACGGAAACCACAAGATTTTGTGAAATAAAAATTAACTCTGAAATCATATTTCGCGTGACACATTCTTAAAGTTACGAAATCCTAAACACTTTATATTTGTATTTTGTAAAGCATTTAAAAAGCAAAGGATTTTTACTTAGTTTTAACAATTTTCTAGTGCTAAAATAAGTCGTTTTATGTTTTAATATAATTTAACAACTGACAAGTGACATATTATTTCGGCGAAATTATTTTATTTCGGTAAGTTCCGTGTCATTTGTTAGGCGTATGTTGCCGTAACATGCAAATTTTGACTTTGCCATGCCATTATGGTAAAACAATAAATGTTAAAACTTCCCGTG
Organism: Medauroidea extradentata; assembly: GCA_003012365.1. Classification (NCBI taxonomy): domain Eukaryota; kingdom Metazoa; phylum Arthropoda; class Insecta; order Phasmatodea; family Phasmatidae; genus Medauroidea; species Medauroidea extradentata. Next base: position 35,442 of record PNEQ01060070.1, on the reverse strand, counting down.
AGATGATAATTTAGTCACTAGTAACGTCTACAAAATTAATAATATTTCATATAAATATAAATTGATGCCTTTTCACACTTGTACGCTGCTCAGCGATAACCATACTCCTTTTGCTTCACTGGACGTTTACAGCACACCACCGCGGCCTTGCCAGTCCATACTACGTCGGTTTCGAAGATCCTCAGTCGACTTGCGGCGTCTGGTATCGAACTCCCCGACTCCAGGACTCAAGTCAGGGTGTAATCCGCTTTGGCAGACGACCCACGAAGCCGCCCCCGAGCTCTTGCCGATAAACCTCCTCCATGCGTCCGTCTCGAGCGAAAGCTACACAAGGGTAGTAAAATAAAAAAAAAAAAAACTCCCCTCTATTACTCTTCGCCTACCCGTCTTCATCCACGTGCTGGATATCCAGACATTGCGTGACGCCGTCTCTGTGCAGTGTAAGCCAGGACAGTGACATTACTATCCTGTTTACAAGGTTGGCTAACACTGCTATAAATATCTACACTGGTGTGCAGCTCGACTAGACAGCCGGCGTAAAATAAAACCTGATGCAGGATTTATATAACCTGTACTCGAGGGGTAAAAAGGGTGACAAAGCCGAGTACTGGGAAAGATTCGACAAACAACACATCGGTGGATTCGACGTCGTGAAGCGAGATGCGTTGTTCTATCTATCTCTCTCTCTCTCTCTCTCTCTCTCTCTCTCTCTCTCTCTCTCTCTCTCTCTCTCTCAAAGGTTAGAGAAACTTGACAGAGCATGAGTGACGTATGTTCTACGGCGAGGGGTCGTGAGACGAAAGTGGGAAGAAACCACTCGCGATATTGATACGCGAAAAAAAAAATCATTTGTTGCGTGAGAAACGTTTACAAATTTGTTGATGGTTATCCATCCATAACCTATATACCTATACCTACCGTAACAGCTGATTGCTATGCGCCATATTGTTGCGTGAGTAAGCAAAGTCAACTTGAACGCACTTCAGTCTGTTAATGTTCTATCTGTATTTTTCTCTCATCTCTTGGCCTGTAACACAATACAAAATCTCGTGATATTAGCCGCCATCGTTCAGGTGTGTCACTGATGATCCTAGTACTGGTGGCAGCCTCTTGATTCCCGGAACATTGGATATGTATAGACAGTACTGTTTAGTTTCGTTTTCAGTGCCTTTGTGCACTTGCTCGGAAATACCTAAATACTTTTTCCAATCCATTGCCTCACGTTTGAAAATGTCAGTCCATTAAAAACTCCATCGTCAACTAATGATCAGTTCTGCATAACGTTTAAATGATCCATTGAAAAAAATATATAGTTTGAGCTTCAGTATGTATAAAGCAAATTCAATCCGAAGTAACACATCAATTGACATACATTTTCAAAGTTTTTTTTTATATTTACGAACGCAATCAGCACTCACAGCAAAATTCATCCAGTTACTTGCAGGAATATTATTTAAATTTTAAAATTTTCTTTAATAACAGTCATCACTATAAATAAATATCATCTTACTGTATATATGTTTAAAAACTGTAAGGGAACATACATCATAAAGCCGTTTAATATACGTGTTGAAAATAGTATTTACTACATAACCTGATTTTTCAATACAAGAAATACACAGATTTAAGTAAGAATTGACTTTTTTTTTTAGTTCATGAATAGTTCAAATCGTAAATGGTATACTTTTGAAAAAATTGTCTTCTACAGAGTGTTTATATGTGTGTGTGTATGTGTGTGTGTGTGTGAGCTCATATATTCAATAAAACTATGAATCGGTATATCTCTACTTGTTAGGTTTGAGAAAAATACTTCTAAAACAGCATAAATAGGATATTGTGACCATAAAATGAGACCCCATGGAGAAAGATAACAGTTTGGTCTCACTGTTAGAAAGTTAGAAAAGTTCGTCTGTGTAAAAGTGTGATGGATGGTAGTAACCGTAGTAATATGGGCGCTTTCAAACAGAAAAACTATCGTCGTGACTTCCATCGGTACCTCCACAATATTCTGAAATTACCCGTTAAATACTAGGCCATAAAAGTGTTGACAAAGCTTGGAATCAATTCCAAGTCCTTACGTGGGGAAAGGCAAATAAACTTTCCATACAGTGAAAATCATTAGTTTTATTTACCTTAAAATAAGTATTTAATGAAAAATAATTGTATACTATCAAAAATTACCACCGTACATAAGTGTGCATCGAAGTCGAAGTCCCTTGACAAGCGCGAACATACAATATACTTTTCCAAATACGCTGTAAGTTTTTAACGACTGGCGTAGGATAATACAAATTACATATTTAAGACAATTAGGCTTAATTCAAAATGCGTAGTCTATAGTTCAGCAGACCACAGTTCAAAAATCGGAGATGGTAGAAATGTAACTTCTGCTTCCCGAATAACAAAATACAGGAAATTGTGCTGATTTCGTTGACATGATATGACATAGTAAATGTTCACCTAATAATGTGTACTGTTATCCATCAGACGATGTAAGCAACATGGTTCAGTACTAACATACATACAAAATTTTAAGTTGTAATTAGTATCATGAAGTTAGCACGGAAATATCAAGCGTAGCAATAAGTACGCTTATAAAAAATACACTTACGTACATTTTTTGTCACACGCCCTTCATTATGTACGAAGATAACTGTGAAATAAAATTTCGAAAGAGTTGAAACACTATCTGCATTATATATATGTGTGTGTGTGTTTGTGTGTGTGTATAAGAGAACACTGACTGACTGACTGACTGGCATATCAAACTGCAGCTCAAACCACTGCACCTAGAATCGTCACATTTTTGCGTGGTTCCCCTCTAGTCGTAGGCAAGTACTATACAGAAAGGTTTTTTTTTACGAAATTCGTTCCCTAAGGGGGTGAAAAGGGGAGAAATGTGTTTCCGAAGAAACGTCGATAGAGCTCGAACCCAACGGCCTATCTACATGAGTTTTACTTTAATAGGACACTCGTAAAAATGCATATTGGCAAACTTAAGGATTTTTCGAAATTCAACTTTTAAGGGGTTGAAAAGACTTTAAATTCGTTTCCGATTAACTATCTATATCTATCGAATCCTTCGGGATAGAGAGTTGGTAGTCACATCAAAATGTTGCTTACGTAAATGTCCAAAAAGTAGTTTTAGGATTTTTTGAAATTTGACCCCTAAGCAGTAAAAAGGGGCAAAATGTAATTTTTAAGTATCGTCTATATCACTGGAACGCAATTGACTATCGTCGTGATTTTTGCTTCAAATGGTTACGTATACAAATGCCTATTACACGATTCCAAGACGTTTCGAGTTTCTTTAATTAAGGTGGTGAAAGACGTGAAATGTGTTTCCGATTATTCCTCCATATCTATCGAACCAATCTATATATCGAAGAGCTCTTTGCTGTAGATTGACGCTTTTGTAAATATCTTAAATACCATTAAAATATGTTTTCTGAATTCGGCCCCGAAGAGGTAAAATAAAGAGTAAAATGTTTTACGATTCACAATCGATATATATATATATATCGATTCCATTGATTTTTTTATATAGCGATGTGATTTTTGTTTAAGATTGAAGCTTACTTAAATACCTGAAAAGAGATTTCACAAATTTTCGGAATTCTCCGCCTAAGGAGATGAAAAGGGATGAAAAGTGGTGAAAAATGTTTTCAATTAATCGTCGATGTATCTTACGCCCAGCGGGATATTGGCGTTTTTTTTCACGTCCACGATGCACCAATAAAGTGTTCTAAAACGTAGTTAAAAGGTTTTTCGAAATTCACTATCTGAAGAGGTGAAAAGACCTTGAATGTGTTTTAGATCAATCCTCGATATCTATCGAACCCGTCGAGCTATATAGTTAACTTTTGCTTCAGGATGATGATTACAGAAATTATCGCAAAACAGTATTAAGATTTTTCGAAATTCGAACATTCAGTACTGTGCAGTGGTCATGTGTGTTTTTTTTTAATGAATAATCGATTTTGATTCGACTGAACGTGCTAGCGTCGTAATTTTCACTTCAATTAGATACTTACACAAATGTCTAAAAAGTGAATTTAAAATATTTTGAAATTCGACACCCAAATGGGTGACAAAGCACAAAATTTGTATTCCATCAACCCATGATATCTATCTAACCAGTAGAGATATTGAGATGTTGTTCGCGTCAGAGTGATGCTTACGTAAGTATTTAAATATTATATGTTTTTTTTTTTTACTTTATAATATAACTTGATTATTAGTAATAAAACAAAGTTTGTAAACTTGCAAGGCAGACGATCCGAAAAGCAAGTACTAGCAGCGAGAAATAGCTTATAAGGAGTATCACTGTACAGTAACCTATCGAGACGTGGTGTTGTACAACCTCTATAAGCCCAGAACATAGCTGTTTTATTTTTAAAAATTAATTTTATTTTCATGAATTATTTCGACGTTCTGGCCTACATTCCGGGAAGTTCTGGGCTCGAAATCGGTTAAATGATACATGCGAACGTTCAATTCTGACACACAAAAACTACAAGGCAAAATGAATTATTGCAATTAACATGAAGTCGTTTAAAAGGGGTAAAATGTATTATGCAGTTAATTTTTCATTTAGGTTCATCGACAACATCAACTCACTTACATAATCTCATTAATCTCAAGGTTGGGGCACCAAATACGTTTTCGCGAAACCTTTTCCTACCAAAACATTCTAATTGCACTAAACTTCAAGTGAATTTTTTTAAAATATGTAATTGAGGGCACCGTCACCAATAGTTGTACACAGGGTAGATCAGACTTTTTCATTCGATTAACCACTTACCTTTAGGTGTCTGTAACTACCTCATAACGTAAAATTTACAGAGCTTTAAATAAGGCCTAGGCGAAGTCACTGTTAGTGGCAGGGACTAACTTAAGACTGATTTTTGCGCGGACAGCTGTAGCCACTTATCCTGCTGCAGAGTTAGTTCAACTAGCCGCTTGGACATTCTAATACTTGATGACTGAAGTATCATTCGTTTTATGTACAAAGAGATTTTTCTGTTAAAGTAAATATTATCAGTTACGAATAGTACTCGCGAGCAAAGCCGCGGGAGACTGCTAGTCTAAATATATAAGACGAAGTGTCCTGACTGACACAAACCGCTGGACCTAGAACCATGACATTTTGCGATAAGTTTCTCCTTGGCCCCGTAGGCACCCACTAAGAATGGATTTTTCAAAATTCGATAATTAAGGGGGTGAAAAGGAGTGAAATGTGTTTTCAAAGAATCCCTGATATCTCATTAACCGGGAAAGCTATCATAAATTTTTTAACTTCATAATATTGTCCGAAGAAATGCATGTTTCCACATTTTTCGAATTCGCAAAATTTGAGAATTAAGGGGTGAAAAGCCGTAAAATGTGATTTTCATTAATCCGTGATTTCTTATTAACCATTTCAGATATTGAGGTGATTTTTTTTTAAATTATGGTTAAGTAAATATCTAAATAGTTTTTTTTTTTTTAATTTTTCGAAATTCGTCCTTGAAAACTCTTAAAAAAATAGAACGTGTTTTAATTAATCTCACTTATCTCCTAAACCAATATAAATATTGAAATGTTTTTTCCTTCAAAATAAATATTACGTAAATATCAAAAAAGTAATTTAAGGATTTTTTTGAAATTCAACCTTAAAGCTGCTAAAATAATAAAATGTGTTTTCAAATAATCATCTATACCGCTTATACCCGTTGAGATATGTTGATGATTTTTTATAAGAATGAAGCTTATGTAAATATCTACAAATCAATTTCATGATTTTATGAAATTTGAAAATTAAGGATGTGAAAAGCAGTTAAATGTTAGTGTCCCAAAAAAAGAGAATGATCATGGAGAAATAATTCAATAGTTGTTTCTTTCTGCCAACTTACTCATAAATAAAACCTCTTCGGAATGTAGCCTGTACACACGAAAGAATTATCACGGCCTGCCAATAAGCATTCACTCAGGTATTGTATAAAGTTTGTGGTATGGGAGGGGTGGAGTTACGGGTTCGTATCCCGTGCAAGACTTTGCGATGGGGATTACAATGACATCATACGAGCATATTGCACGCGCAATTTACACTGAGCTACGACAATTTATAGTTCATTGCTATGAGTACGCTAGCTGTTAAATGCCTTCATCACATATTTTATCCATAGTTGCTGTTAACATTACATAATTTTACGCGGGCAAAGCCGCAGTCGGCAGCTAGCTATGAATAATTTCGACGTTATGTGGCGCAACCGTTTGTCATTCTAACACATAAAAACTGAAAAACTGATTAAATAAATGCAATTTGGATAAAGTCGTTCAAAAGTGGTAAAAGTATATTATGCGGTCCCACTAACCACTAAAGTTCTTCGACAGCGTCATCCCACATATACCAGCTCACTAACCTGAAGGTTGGGGTATGAAATAAGTTTATATTTCTACAAAACATTAACCCACCGAAACTGTCTAATGGCACTTAACTTGGAGTGAAGATTTTGAAAAACAAATATGTTATTGAGGGCACCATCACCAATGGCTGTGCTCGGGGGAAATCAGTCTCCGTGCCACGTAAACCACGTAAATCATTCAATACTCTCTTACATTCAAAAGTCTGTTTTTACCCCACAACGTCACTTTGCTGTGATTATAAATAAGGTCCAGGCGAAGTCGCATGGACAAACTAAGACTGCTGTTCGCGTGGATAGCTGTAGCTACTTATTCTGCTGCAGAGTTGACTCGACTAGCAGCTTTGTCATTCATACACTTTACTGAACTACCTGTATGGTGTATCAAGGGGTTTTTCAAAAGCAAATATTATCCGCTATGAATAACACAAGCGAGCCAAGCCTCGGGCGTACTCCTAGTGTGTGTGTGTGTATGTGTATATATATATATATATATATATACATACATATATATGTGTATATATATACATACATACATACACACACGTCACTTTACAAGGTGTCAACGTAAAATAAATTATTATGGTTAGGCAGCTTACTTGGTCTTGTATTTAATCAGGTTTCATGATCGCCAGACATTAGCCAGTTTGTGATCGAATTCATTGTTGTATATATCCCTCGTTGTGTAGCCATTATGTTATTGTCACCTTCTGTTGGGCACCACTAACGTAAACTTCTCTCAAAATGAGTAATTCATATTGGAACAAGTAGTAACTTTTCTCAAATTTCGCGCACCGCATGGCTTCAATCAAACATCTGCTATCAGAAGCGTGGCCTTGTGTCTTAGAACAAACAATAAATACTTTGTTTGAAATTAGGCACTGTTCACTAATTGTTATATCACTCCCTCTCTAGACCGTTTATATCTAATGTCCGACTGCAATCCTGGCGTCGTGTAACGACCATCAGATTTCTCTGAATGTTCTGGACGTCTCGATAATAAAGGAGAAACGAGTTCCAAGTGTACTACAGTCTGATCGCTTCACACCTGAACATTTGGCATTCAAGGCGTCATCAATCCCGGCTAATAACACGCGATTTACAGCGTGATGTATTCACGTCAGCCCCCAACGAGCTCGCTGGAAGAAGTCCTCGAAAAATAAAAAAATCCACTACGTGTTCTCGCATTCGGGCAGAGTCACGTATAGTGTATGAGGGAAGGCCGGAGTGAAGATTAGGCCTGCTGCTCGACTAGCAAGACATGCCGTTCGCCCATTCCTACATTCATTCGTCTGTATTATCCTTGTGAATTGTAGATATTTTGGTCAGCCCTTAACATCTAAGTCTTAAGCGCTAAATTTTCTAAAACAAAAAAAAACATAGTGAGCTCTGGTTACGAGAAGGCTCATGAAAGCCTGTCGAAAACCCTTGATTGGTGTCGGAAGAGACGTCCTTCCTCGTAACCAAGAGCTCACTCTGTTTTTAATTGTTTTTTTTTTTTGAAAATTTAGCGCTTGAGACATAGATGTTAAGGGCTGACCAAAATATCTTCACTTCACATCAAGGACAATACAGATGAATGAATATAGTAACGGATCGTGGAAAGACAGAAGATTCAACGAATAACCAAATTTAACACAGAGTAAAATTAGCAGACTTCCTTCGACGACAAAATAATGATGTTTAAAGTGATTATCGAAGAGTGGCATAAAATCCACAGTAACCTAAAATAACTAAGTAGAAGAAAATGAACAACAAAAATACGAAAGAAACAAACCAAGGAAGCCCAAAATGACCATGGTCAGCAAGCATACAAATAATTCCAAAATAGGAGAAATGGAAAAACCAAATAGACAATTACCAAACATGCATGACAATGGCGACAGTGATGGACGACAGACGAGTACATCACAAATGAACACGGCAATAGTGATAGTCGTATAGACAATACAAAAGAAACACATAAATAACACAGACGATAATTGTAGGTTCCCCTCGAAAACAACATATGCGACGTTTCTGGAACTATGGTACCCCGTTCCCTTCTTCAGGGACGCAAACCATCTGAGGAACACCAGCGGACTGATTTGACTACGACCATTTATAGCTTCCTAGGATTTTTTCTGTCGTACTTTCGTTGTTCATATTCTGGTGTTTAGTTATTTTATAAGTGTGGAATTTTTTGTGATTAAATAACAATCGTTAGCAATGGCGTGTATCCAATAAAATCGTTCAGTTTGAAATGCACCCCACACACCCCCATTCCAAAAGTAATTCAAAGATCACAAATAATACGTAATCATCCAGACACTCCAACAGTACGATACTGAAGAGAAATCACTCTCAGAACTGCATTCGAGCTGCCTTGTCCACGTCCAGCAGCTGAAGAACCACAGTAAATTTGTACACGTGCAAGGTGATTTCAGTTGATTGGGACACCTACAAGTGTATAGCGACAAACGTCGAGACCATTGTAGTTCATTGTGCGTAATTTTCTAGGCTCTCTCAACCATATTTTCCTCAGTTCTGGCAGTCTTTCAATATACACTTTATGTATCAATGCCTACCTTCGAATTTGTTTACATCCTTTGTTTATGTATGCCTTTTTTTATTTTGCTTCATGCATGTTGCAGTGGCCTTGCAAAGAATGTTAGGAATTTATGGGAAGATAAATTTTCGTGGTTCGGAAACAGTCAAGATCATTTCAAAGAGAAGAATTTCTCAAGTGAAGAATTGTCAAATACCATCGCAAAGTCTGACATTTAAGCAAAATAAAGCGACCTAACAAAACCATGAAAGCGCTATCTGAACAACGATGCAACGCAAAGTAGCGATCGAAAGCAAACTAGCATTGTTGTATCGTAATAACTGAGAAAATAGGGCGTGAAAGAGGTTACGCACGTTAGTTCCGAGCGTCCTTACTTATTCTGACCGGTTTCCAAGTACGCCAACGTATAACAAAAACACATATCTTTAATGTGTTGTCAGACTGCATTTCTCTTATTGGCTGCTGGAAAGTGCTGATGTCACGAGATTCAGTAGATCATTAAATGTTTTTCGTTGCACAAAAATGTTAAAAGGACGGAATTTATTATATACATACTTATGACACTTGAAATTTTGCTTCGTGACCTACCCTTCACAATTTAGAAATATATCTTGATACATGTTTATTTTGCAAATTATCCTTATTTATTTATTTTAATAATGAAACATATTGCAGATGTTATTGATATTTAAAAATTAAGTTTCTACCGAATAATTTGCAAACACGCCACCATCACGTAAAATTGTCAGAATTTTACAAAAGAAAGTTGAAATTGTGCCTATTTGTAACATTTATTTATTGTTAACTGCACTCTATAACCGTAAAGCCAACTCTCAACAGAAACTTGAACTCGTGAACACCCGACAGGGTTGAAATGAGTATCGGAACGCTACGAGTAACTCGGGATATCTAACATTAGAAAGGTTCCTGGGGTCGTTATTTCAATGTCGTTACGTCAGCTCTAAGAAACCTAGAATAGAGTTCCAGTTCGTAAATTGTGACTTCAACGTCGGAACTGCAGCCGTCATTCGTCGCTAATCATCCGCGTGATAGGCGTGTACTCCTGCTGTTTCATCACCGTCACTTTGTCGCGGCATTGTTCCCGAGTCCTGTAAGCACGCCAATATTACCCTACTAATTAGCATTTCATCAAGAGAATACTACGTACGTGGTAATTAACATATATGCAAGCATAGTGCACTGCGTTGCTAGTCCCGCTTCCCTTTGTGCTCAGGTATGCCAAAGACGAAGGATTTACTCCAAATTAATTAAACGGAAACTATTTTGCTGTTAATTTACATCGGTACTGTGTATTCCAAGAACAAATATTAAACCAGTGTCTGTTTCAACATGCGAGGAAACGTCTTTGCATTGTGGTCTGCTTAATAAAGGTAAGCAACGGAAAAGTATTCCTAGTCATTTTATTCAGCTCCAGTAATACATAAACGCACCCACACAGGGTGGCTTTGGGGAGTTTAAACCCCCCCCCCCTCCCGAAATATTAGTCCCTGCACTTAGACATTTCGTTTTGCGCTGCATACATGTTACAAAAACAACGCAATATTAATTAAATACGTTAACATGGCATTCAGTGACGTAAAACACAGAAACCAATGAAACATTCCTGCAGTATCAGTGTTCAAATCCCACTCCGAAAACCGTTTATTGATGCACCGAGTTTCTCTAATTGTTAGGTAAGGAAATGTTCATTAAGAGAGACTGCACCATCTATTTCCCGGAATCAACATTGAAGACAGGATGGCAAAAAGGCAACCTACCACTCCATCTCTCCATTATTTCTCACAGATTATTCTACAGATTTCAACTTATAAGATCTTCCTAATGTAAGGCAGGTAACTAACCACGCAGGTTTAGTGAAATGTGTATAAATAGCTACTAACAGTTAAATCGCTTATGATTTTATCAGTAAAATCAGTATTTGCATATATACCTAACCGTTTCTCTGAAAACAATGCTTCTGAGAATACTTTTTTTTTCTGTTACGAGAGGCAAAACACGGTTATCCACGCCACGTTTCACTTACGTCTTAGAAAAACTTTAAAAAAGCAAAAACTGTGAAATATACTAAAAGTTACTTTTTTAAAGGGTTTTTGGGCTTAGTTTCCTTACGGTTTATGAAAAAAAATCATAATGTCTGTAATTCAGTCCTTTGACTTTCGTCGCTTGTAATACCGTCACACTGCTCCATACCTAATTTGCTTGATATTAGACTATAACGTGTGCGACAGTTGGCCTCTAAGGTCATCTCTTGCTCAATCATCCATGCTTCTTCGCCTCTACTGTAAGTCCAACGAGCTCAGCTGGAGGTCTGGATTCTCCTCAAGCAATGCTTTTAAGCAGGGTATGATTCCCACTTTAAAAATTTTAAAAAGTAATTTTAAACCAAAATATTTTGGATGTCAACACTGAATTAATGAAAAATGGCTAACTTAGATAATATTTTTACTGTGTGAGAGAATACTACGTAAAGGTAAACAAATTTCTATGGCGTCATTTTGTGCGTCCTACTAAATACACGAAATGTCCCCTTAAAAAAGTATACCAAAAATTCCTCACTCCGGCAAAAGGAATGCTCATTAATTTGACAAAAAAAAAGTCTTCCTACGATTGGTCTTACAAACTGTATTAACTGACTTCGGAAATATACATGAACTAACATGTTACGAATTAACAACTGCACCACGCTATTTCATACGATCGGTCAAACGTTCCAATTTACTATCCATTACACTTCATTGGTTTTCCAGGCTAATGTTTTCAGCTTAAAACTTCATAATAACGTGTCTTTAGTTTGCGAGCGCAATTTGGGTGGGAGGGCGAGTTTAATTTGTAGTTAATTTGGCTAGTTTGCATTACGTGGAAATTGCCATGTATGCCAGAGTCCAGCTTCATAATTACATGTGATTGTAATGCCGCAAAATACAGGCAGTTTGAACGAACTTCGTGAACTACTGTCGCTTGCGTGTGTGCCTGTATACTCCGTTCTTGGAACGATTTGACATAGACATCACGAGGCATAATTAGGAACGTTGGTCCTCTGTGACCACGTGAGCTCGCTATTAATTCTAATCTATAAAATTGTTTGGAAGCAGAGGCCGCGTTACGATAGCTATTTTTGGTTATCCAATTTTTTTTTCCGAGGCCAGATTTAGTAAACTAAAATTATTTCTTATTTGCTTGCTTCGTTTTTAGTTTTATTATGTAATGAAGCATGCAGATTACTAAAAGGTACTCGAAATATTGATTAGATTACACAATGAAAATTCCATTGAAAAAAAAATTTAACTGGTCGAGTTCATGTATCATCAAAATATGGTTTTCCATTTTTTACTAAATATCCCATCACGTATAATTTTAGCTACCAGTACATTATTTTTATTATATTTCTAATTATTTTGCATTAGTAATTTACAATTAATGAGTAATTTTATAGTTATCTATAAAGTTAAACCATTTATTATAAGATTGTGTTTGAATATATTTTTCTTCAAACCTAATGTTTTAGTTCGTTAAAGTTAAAACCTGCCCTTACTTAATAGTATTTCAAATGTTAATATTAATTTTGAAACCTATGTACTGTAAGATAATTTTACGTATTTATGAATGTGTTGGATTCTAATTCAGCTTCTAGTTTACTTTGTGTGGGCTAATACTAATCTTACAATAGCTCTTAAGTACATTTGTAGTTTATATGTGCTGTATTCGACTATCTTGACAGGTACTTCGATGTATAAAGGTATTTTAAGTGGGCTTACGTCTCGTCGACAGCGAGGCGACTACAGACGGTGACGCTCAACTTAAAACAATGACAGGAACTAGGAAAAGGGATCAAACCTAACTTTTGCTAAGAAACCAGCACGGCTTTCACCTGAACCGATTTCAGGAAGAAAAACATAAATCAGGAAGGCCGGAAACGGGACTCGAACCAAGGTCCTCTCGTAAGCAATTACATCATGTTACCATCCCGCAACCTCGTTTGGAAGCCTTACAACCAATATATTGTCGCCTCAAGTTATGAAAATACAGGCTGTGTTTTCCACTTAAGGCGGTCGCCTGGCTGGCACTTGAAGAGAGTGAAACGTGTTTGGAGTTACGTTTTTTTCTCAGAGACAAGTGAACGTACATCCGCAGTGCTTATTTACGAAGAAAAAAAGAACTCTCCAAACTTCTAGTGACATTTAAGATGCTACGCGAATTGGCAGTATTATTTTAAACCCTTCAAACTTGGTTAAAATCGACTTTTCCAGATGTTTGTATCCGAAGCTTTAGGTGCCAAATTTTTTAAAATTCGAAGTGTAGAACTACAGTGACGGGTTGAAGAAAATGGTAGGGTCACCTCTTAAAAGTTCCAAAGTAAAAACGTTATGACGGGAACACTGTGTGTGCATTTACAATTTTGGGCGTAGAGGCGATATCACGATGCATGTGCAGGCCGGCGTCGCTCGTAGCACCTCACACGCAAAAACAAACCCTTCACCAGGCGGCCGCCTTAAGGTGACTCCCTAGATAGGCTACGTTCGTGTGAGTGAGGCAGGATCGGTAGGAGCGCCGTTGACCGTCGTATGTAATACATTATCGCCTCGCCGCACAAGCCTCTCAGCTGGCGTGCGATGATTTTGCTATTATCCTTTTTCCTGTGGGACTTCTAGCGGTGACCACATTAATTTATTTGTGTGAAACATGCTTCAACATCAAACGTTTGTTTATATACTTGTGTTTTTCGAATCTGGTTGTTCCTTTTTCCAGATGCGTCAGTGCGGTAAACACCTTTTTGGCCATTTTGAGGGGTCCGAAAATTATGTATCTTATAAACGTACAAAGTTTTTAAAACCATGACGACATAGTTTGAAGTGTGTAATCTTTTGGTAAATATCCAAATTTAATACGGGTTAAATAGTTTCGCAAAAAAAAGTCGTAACTTGCTGCAACGCATTTGAAACGCATGTAGTGAGGCTCCTTAAGGGCCCGAGTTTCTTCGCATTTAATGACAATAATTTTAAAAAAAAATGGGCGCCGATATCGTAAAATCGCTTCGTAACTTTGTTATGGCTGTTTTAATCTGCATACTCTAATTTTGTCGAGTCAGAATACCGCAAAACAGTTGCTAATTAGTTAAGTAAGGAAATTTCCTTTTATTGATAAATTAGCTCCACTCATCATACAGTTTGTCTCGAAAAATTAAATTGCGTAGTAAAACCAATTTGTAAAAAAGTTACGAAACGATTTTACGATATCGACTCTCGTATGCGTTTTAAAAAATAATTCTCTCGAAAGCCGAGAAACTCGGGCCCAAGCCCTTAATGTACAGCCGTAACGGATGAGAGAGAGCCGATGTGAAGGTTTTGGCCGACAGCTCTACTCGATCGAGAGACTCGTCCGTCGCTGAGATGAAGTGTGGATGACGGAGCCCAGAAATGCATTGACGAGAGGAAAGAAATTTCTCCTAAGAAAAACATGTCGGGTGCCTACGCAACCATAAGGCAAAATTCTGGACATTTCCTCGAAACGAATCTGGAACGCCATGGTAGAACCAGAGTTGTGTAACCAAGACACCATCGCGTGACATGACAAAAATTTTTTTGGACTTACGCCATTACACACTATGTCACCCGAGAAATCTAAAAATGAGACAAAAAAAAATTTTAAAGAGCCGAATTTTGTTACAGTCAACAGCAGACGTCTGCTTGGCGACCAGCTCGTCCAAAGAAAACTACAGTCACGACATAAGTTTTGTAACTGTGACGGCGTCGTTGTTAACCTTGCTTTGCGTGTAAACTTGTCCACCTCTAAGTAATCGTCTGTATTGTCTTAACTGTGGTCAAAAAATAAATATCGCTTGAGGACAATATTCTAGGTCCAGGGTACAGCATCCTGGATGCAGGCATCTACTGGCTCCGAATAATGACACGGAATGAGGCCCTCTAACGAAGGAGCGCCGAAATGGGAAAGCCGAGGGAAACGGGAGATCCCCGAGAAAACCCGCCGAGCAGCGACATCGTCCGGCACATATCCCGCATACGAAAATCCGAGTACCGACTCCTCCGGGGATAGAACCCGTATTGCTTTGATGGGAGGTGAGTTGTCGGACCACTACGCCACCGCGGCCCCTTAACTCTGCTGTGCTGGACTTCCTCAGTTATCTTGTTTTCAGGTTTGTTAGTTGTTGTGTTGTTTATTATTTTTATTTGACACTTCGTCATTGTAGTTTTCTCGTTAATCTTTTAATTGTGTATATGTTGGTTACAACCAAAATATTTTTTATTTATTTATATCGTTCTTAGTTATCTCGGACCACATTGTTATTCAGTGTAGTATGCCTGAATATATTTACTTCATTATGAATTCCCATTGCAAGAAACTTCCGATGAAAAAACCGCGTGAATCCTGCTCATGTGCTACCAGTAGAAGAAAACTTCATATTTTATCAGATTAAAATATGTAACCACTCACATTCGTGGCTTAACCTGAATTCGAACACGGAATTCACGTTGCAGTACTATAGCTGAAAATTTCTAATGAGTGCAACCTTGCTTAAGTCAACGTTAAAATACATTTTCACTGCTGAGAATATGTCCCGGATTTTAAGAGGTTGCAAAATACATCGAAGAAATTCAATCTTGTTTATTTGCAGCATTTGAGGCACATCTCAAATAAGTGTGCGTAATTTGTGACACAAATAATTTTAGTAAAAACATAATTTAGCGTTATACAGTAGCGTAATATTAACGTTTAATGGGCCGTATATAATTTCCTATAAGAATGACTTTTTAATTATTATTTTAATTGTTATGTGCCCCCAAAAATACAATAACAATTAAAGGTAAATATATATACTTTTTTAATTTAACATTTTCCAAAGCAAAGTTTTTTTCCGGTTCAAAAAGTCTTATTAGATAGCTTTTTGTTATGAATGTGTTATGAGTTTCTCATCCCTAAATGTTCAAAGTACGTTGCATCTTACTCGACAAAACAGCGTTTCTGCAGAGAATTTTACATCCACGATTTTTCATAACTTTCGTGTAAATCCTGAGAAATTATAAGTGCTTCAAAGGTCAACGGACATCACATTTTCGTCGTCATGCAGTTCGTTAAAAGGGCTTCGCTACTGAATACTCCTCGGTTTCGGATCAATTCGCATTATTAGCTAGTTTTCATTATTCAGTCTAATGGATACGCCTTGAGCTCTGGATATGTTACATACAATTTTAACTTTCTGTCTACTCTCAGTATACATACGTAAAAATAATGAAACGTGAATACTTTGCATCTTTCAGAGATGGACTTTTAATAATTTAATGTCCATCCAGAATATTAACTTATCTGAAATTTATAACGTTTTCTTTAAATTAATATCTGGTCTCGTTGTGAGAAATTAAAAACTATCTTATGTATTACGAATGAAAATATTCTTGCAACAATGTGCAGCCAGTTACAGAGAAAATTATTTATTTATTTGATGAATCTCATTTTATAATAGTTTAAATATGCTATAATTAATGAATGTATAGCAAGTATTTAGATTTCATTCATAATAGAATAGGTAAAAATTTTGTAACGTTTTTACTTTATTTCGTTAAAACTAAACGAACTTCACTTACAACATAATTTTTTTATTTAACTCATATTAGTTGTCTGTTTTTTAATCGAACGTGAACGTCAATTTTAGAATTATTTAATTCACTTCTACCTCAAGATTCAGAACTTTTCCGCCTGTATCCAAATTTCTTACATTATGGATTAAATTAAATCACTAATTTTACAAAAAAAAATAAAAATAATAACACCTCTATAATCACTTACGTTTAAGGCAACACTTTATCAAAAAGTTTCTAAGAACTGGCAATGCCACTCTAAAAAATTAATAGATAAAAATATAGCGTAAATTACAGCTAAACTTATTTGAGTTTCCATGAGAAACGACCTAAATCTGAACATTAAGTGCTTCAACACAGACTATAAATTAAGTGCTACACAAAACGCACTTTAGTTTGTAAATTATTGGTGATATCATACGATTGCGTCACAATATTTTTTGTTATCTTAGGTTGAGTATAACTTACTGCATGCACTTATATACTTTTATTAATGGGTAGTTCATAAACTACCTGCATTTTTACAGCATTAAGTAAATTACTTTCTGAAAATCCCTGTTTACATTTATACGGTAAGTTAGTCGATACAGTATGACGTAGAAATTCACACGCAACTGTTCCTACTTTATTGAGATATGACTTCGCTCCATACTACGTAACTGATAAAAGAAATCATTCCACAAATTTACAGTTAAAGTTTTGTCTCTGGTGGAATACGTACATACGATTACCGTTGGTTGTTATATGTGTGTTTCATTTGACATATTAAAGTAAAAGCTTAAATTAAAGATGAAAACCTAATGTTTAGGATATAATAGTTTCAGGAAAATATCACAACGCAAAAACATAAACAGATGTTACTTTAGGAGTCATGTCACTATATTAGATTATATTTTAATTTTGATGACAAATCTTACGTTCATTGTTAGACTACGTTATATTACTAACAGTCCTACATTTTTACATTTAAATTCACACCCGTGCATGAACGTGTAAGGAAGCCTGTAATATCTACCTTACTTAACTTAATGCTATAAGTAAGTAGATATTTCAGAATGGAATTTTCGCGATTTTATTTACGAAGGCGTTATATTTTGAACTCTTACGTTTGTCAGTTACTTCCGTGATTGGATCACAGTTTATTAAACTAGACCTTGCAGAGTAGATCAATACCAAATTTTCATCGGAACACTCAGTGACTTCCACGCTATCTTGTCAGACGTAACTACACAAGCGGTAGCCAAAAAACGAAGAGCTCAGAAAAGAGTATACGCTTGACTGTGGTGTCCAGGTGGCTGGTATTTTCATCGTCGAAATTTCTCGGTCCCCACTACCATTTTAATCTTCATAAACGTATTTGAATTGAAAAAATTATTGTTGTACACGTATCATATGTCTGTCAAAATAAGGAAAGCAGTACACTTGGGTTGCCGGTACTACAGAATATGGATTCTCTGTAAAACACATTAGTGTAATTTTACACTTAATGTACGTGAATAAAGTATTTCCGCCACATACGTGTATTTAGCACTTATACGGTTTTCGTAGTTTTACAACGCGTGACGGTAAAAATACCAATCATATTTGCAGAATAATAAGTCCACTGAATCGGCATTAGTAAATAGTACTTGTGCCGAATTACCAATGCCGTTAAATAAATTTTGATAGTCACTGTTGTCATAAATATTTATCAACGGGCAAAATAACTTGCACATGTAAAGTGCATTTTTTTTTCAGCCTACCAGTGAAAATTTACCAGCAAAAATGGTAAAAATTGTATTTTTTTTTTTTACAGTTCCGTCGATTTTCTTCAATGCTGGTTTCTTTACAGTGAGTTTATAAATGACATGTTAACAACCTAAACATTTTCAGCCTTTCTATCGGGTTTGGAATCTACTTTCCTTGATATACCAATCAATCACACAACCATAAGGTCAAAAACGTAACTTGAGATTTGATTGGCTACACTTTATTTAACCGAAGTGTAATATTACACAATTAAGGTTATTATTTTGTATATAAATGACTAACGTATATATAATTAATGCTTAGTAATTTTATTAATTGGCTCTAATGTTCTTTAACGCCTTTTAGGTAGTTAACTACACTCTTTGGCTTCTAAGTATGCTATCCGTCTTTACTTGACTTAACAGAAATATTCTCGGCAACTAGTCACCACACAAGTTAATATTTCTTATCCTTCTCTGGTTTGAGATAGAAAATTGTGTACTCACATATATTACACTGCACAAATAATAATTACCTTACAAAAAAAATCAAGAAATAATCATTGACTTATGTACACATTATAACCCAAATTTTAATATAAATATGTTGTTAAACATTGCATTTATTTCAGACACAAGCCTGAATATATTGTGTTGGGATTGTAGCTTGATTTATAAATTACACTGCAAATTTTAAAATTTCAAAGTCGTTATCTGGTAAATTTACTCTCAAACGTCGTATTTTTAATATTTAAATTCAAATTTACATAATAATTATTGCTGTGAAGTTATTTTACACAACAACATTTATCAATATACGGTTGAGTTTTGTACTGCCAAAAAACTTCACCGATAATATAAATGACTTCATACTTGATGCTTTTTACTATGATTTAAATACAAATTTACATAATTATTAACACAGTATAATGCCTCTACACAACAAAGAAATAACTGACATGATTACGTTTTAACTACGCCAATCTCAGAAATTACCGTATATATTTGAGTAATTTTAATACATATCCAAAAACGTGTTATCAATCATGAACTGTACATTATTTTACAACAAAAATATAAGATATGTTTTTCTACAGGACAGTGCAGCCGGATTTAATTTTATAAACAGCTGTGTAAAAATAATTACTATGAGGATATTTCTGAAAATTTCTCGTACCAAATTGTAAAATTATCCAATAAATGTATGTGTGATTTTACACGTATTGAACAGTGTTGTTACACAGTAATTGTTCCTGCAGAGAGTTAGAATATGTTCTGTCAAAAGAACAAAATATTAATTATTTTACAGAACATAGTTTTATTGCTACACAACAATTGATTTAGGAACAATCCATGTATGGCTGTCAACCAAATCAGACTATTTGCCCCTATTTTAACAGAATTGTTCAATCCACTTTAACTTTATCTCAATGTGAATTCACGCGATCATTGCCAATTAGATGAAATAATTGTAGGACTAGCACACGGTATGTTCTAGCTATCTTCACTCACATGCTATACATATTATGAACGTTACATCTCAAATACACTACTAATTATATTATTTAACACATATTATTTAAGTTATGAAATAGCGTCACAGAAGAAAAGTTTGATACACACACAAACACACACACGCCACACACACAAACACACACACACACACACACATATATATATATATATATATATATATATATATATATATATATATATATATATATATAAACGCTTTGTTTGAACAACAAGCCAATATTTAATGCATATTAATTTTTTTTCTTAAGAAATAAAAATTTAGTTTGATAAAATACATATTTGTTTCGCCATAAACGCCGAACGTATTTCTAGTTTATTGTATGTTTTTTGCTGTGTGTACACTTTAACAAAAACGTACAGCGGTGGGTGACAAAATTTACGTGCAAAGAGGGATTCACTTACATGGCAGAAGGTCTTTGATGTCGCTCTTCGTGTGACGTTTACAGATAGCCTCATAACCGCTTGTTTGATGTGACATGCGCGATGATTACCAAGGGTGATTAATAAGCTGCGCACATGTCAACATGACGAGCGAGACAATATGTTAACTTGTAGGATTGGAGATATCGCACGTTGACTTCGAGAGGGGCAGTGCGGGTGGGATGCTGAATTTCTCGACAGCTGGACCGTTCATACTTCATCCTCGCACTGTGCAGGTAATAAATATGGGACTTGAAGGCCGCATAGCTATACTGAAATCAAGGACAGTTTCTTTTAACTGCAAACAAACAAAACCTGTGCTTTACCTATCCACAGGGACGTGGTGTTTTAAGTCGTAAAGCCACTTTCCTCACGCCAAGGCGATGCGGGTTTGACTCCCGGTTGCATCACTCCATACTTCCGCAAGCATGTAACCTCGTGGACGTTGCCGATGGTATATGCATTTTTTTTTTCGGTGCACTTCTACTTTCCCTTATCTGTACATGTTTAAAGTGTTACCATTTGAACAGTAAGACTCGTCATAAACAAAGAACATACAAAATCATGCCATCTTAATAAGTACTTAATGAGCACTGGGTTTAATGAAATTCTTAAAAATGGTTCCTTAGATATCTCGTGTATTTAAATGGTGTTAAACTGGCCGACATTAAAAAAAAACGAAGATGGTATGAACAAAAACGTAAAATTCAAATCGCCTTGCAAACTGATGTGTAAAGTTCTGAAAAAAAAAAAAGTTTCTTAGATATATCTTGAGATCAAGAAATGTGCAATCAGCCACAATTTTGATATATATATATATAAGGAAACGTCATATATGTACGACACTTTTGTTGAAAATCTAACTTTTTCTGATATTCCCTTTGTTCGGAAAAATTTTCAAATACCGGCCAATTCGAAAAATTAAGACTAAAAGAAAAAATACATAAATGACGAGGCAGCTTACTAATACGTATATGTGTACCCAGTTTTATGAAAATCGGAAAAATATTTCATCAGCTGTGTCATATTGTGTTAAAAAATATAAAAGTTGCCGCAATTATGAAAATAAAAAACACAGAATGAACAAAATGCACAAAGTCAAGTCAGCACACTAGTAGTCCTACGTGTACTAAGTTTGATGAAATTCGATAAATATTTCTTGATATATGGAGTATTATGCTAAAAATAGATAGCGAAACACACAAAAGTCTAGTCAACTTACTAAGTTGTATACACGCATCCAGATTAATGAACTTTGGAAATCTGCGTTCTCGAATATATCACAGAATGCTAAAAATATAAGAATAGTTGCCATTATGAAACTATAAATACAGGATGAACGAAATGCGCAAAAGTGAAATCAGCTTACAAAGTAGCATTAAGATTATTCAGTTTCAGAAAAATACTTCCTCACATATTTCAAACAATGCTAAATATAGAGAAATGGCCGCATTTTGATAATATAAACATAGGACAAACGAATTACGCAGAAGTCAAGTCAACGTTTTGTATAGTCTATATGTGAACAAATTTTAATGAAATTGTGAAAAATATTTTCTCATGTATCATATTATACCAAAATAGGCAAATGAATGCCGTTTCGAAGAAATTAATATGGTTTTATCAATTTGCACAAAATTCAACTAAACTTTTACCAAATAGTATTTGTGTACTAAGAATAAAATCATGATTCTTCAGATGCGTTATACTTTGCAAAAAATTATGGCCGTCACTATTAAAATGTATGAAAATAGTTTGAACGAAATACCCAAAAGTAAAATTAGTTTTGTATATAGTATACATATACCAATTTTGATGAAATTCCTAATAATATTGCCTTAGATATGTCATATTATACTAAAAACATAAACACGGTCACCATTTTGAAAATATTAACATATGATCGATGTACACAGATGTCAAATCAGCTTAGTATGATGTATACGGTTCCGATTTTGATGTAATTCAGAGTAATATTTCCTTATATATTACCTATTATGTTAAAAATTTAAAAATGGCCGCTAATTTGAAACTACCCAAACCTCACTAAAGAAATACACAAAAATAAAGTCAGGTTACTTACTACTATCAGTGTTCCGATTTTTATAAAATTCGGTCCAGAGATTCAACAGTTTCTCAGAGGGAAACACACACATACAGTCACACAGACAGGAAGATGATCTCAGTAGTCTATTTCTTCCTTCGGAAAGTAGACTAAAAATGTTTGGCAATCAATCACAAATATTTCTGAACAACAAATTAGTCCTGACTTCATTCTTCAATGATGTTTATGTAGTTTTGCACATCAAGACAAGAATATTGTTTTTCAAGTTTTTTATTATTACTTTCCAAATGAAATTTGAAATAAGTGTATCATAAACCATTGTGTGTATCTGTTTCTTCCCTTCGAAAATTTATATACCGATATGTCAAAATTCACTCACTTCGAAACATTTATATTACTCTATAATGATAATCAACATTTATAGTTTTAAATCAGCCAAGTGTTTTTTTAATGTAACATCCTTTAAAAATTAGTTTATCTGTGTTGCGTCATTTATTGGAAGCATTCCCACGAATTTGAAATAAACCTGGTAAGGTGGCAATACATAATGGTTGACTTGAATTACAAACATTTTTGCATCAGCCAAGTGTTTTTTTTTTTTTTTTTAATGTAACATCCTTTAAAAATTAGTTTATCTGTGTTGCGTCAATCATTGGAAGCATTCCCGCGAATTTGAAATAAACCTGGTAAGGTGGCAATACATAATGGTTGACTTGAATTACAAAATTTTTACCGGAATGGGTTTTGCTTATTCCAACATTTATAGGACAGCACAGTGTTTACTCTACATTTCATGATATAATTCAATTGATTGGCGTGAAATTTGAACGTAAAATAATTTACTTTTCCACCTGACTTCAAAATAATTATGTAGATAAAATACTTTTGCCCAAAACTAGAAACAGATATTATTTTGTTTCCATAACTCATTCACAGAAGAACGTCAAATTATTCTAGCATACATGCAGAGCCTCATGGTCAGTGATTAAATGTTTATTACTCTCAGAGTCTCGGGGGTTCAACCCGCCAATCTCAAACGCGCGGTGTAGCAGTAACCTTATTCTGATTGGCACAGTCAAATGAGCAACGCCTCTGACTTATACATCCTGTTATAGATCGCTCAGGACAACGTGAGCACTAAAAATTTAACCTTTGAAAAATACCACTAGCCGTAACTGCACATAATTTAACATTAACTATAGTTGGCTTACTGCTTGTGTGCGGTTGGCAGCAAAATTACGCAATATAGTTTCCTTTTTTCCCCCTATTTAAATATAACAATACTGAAACAAAATCAACCGAAATGGACATAGACCTAATTGTACTTTATATAATTAATGAACTGTTTTTTTTCGGGAGGATCCGGGTTCGGAGCTGGGAATCGAACCCGTGTCCTGCCAAATACGAGTCCAACGTACCTTGCTTGGTTTGCTCTTTACGGAATATGTTGTGAATCATTACTGAATACGGCGTGAACAACCTTCCTTGCCCACTCGAAATTTCCTGCTACTGTGCGACAAAAAAAAATTTCTTCTATAGACATTTCGGGATAAAGTGAGCACTTAAATAAAGCCCTGCTAAAGTTCTATTTCCAATCAATTCGTATCTTTCCTCGCGTAACTGTTGACAATGGGAAATGTCTAACCTCTCCGGACACGTCACTTAATGTTTGCGCATGTAAGATCAATTGTACAGTCGGTAGAAACATACACAGTTTGGTAAAAAAAAAAAATTAATTATATAAATAAGAGTATGTTAATTTTGGTTGATTTTGTTTCATTATTGTTGTATTTAAATATGAAAATATACGGAACTATATTGCGTAATTTCGCTGACAACCATACAAGCAGTAAGCCAACTATAGTTAATGTTAAATTATGTTCAGTTACGACTAGCGGTATTTTTCGAAGGTTAAATTTTTAGTGCTCACTTTATCTCGAACGATCTTTAGTCAGCAAATTTGCCCAGTAGCGGTTTCTCCCATCTACGCTTCCTCCCCATACATTCCCAGCCCAAACTTCCTCTCTTCATAAATTCCGATCACTCTTGAGCGTAAAATACATGAATGTCTTTTTGTCATTTTGATCTGTCGTTTTCTCGCAATTTTTTACATCTACGTTTTTTTCCTTTCGAAGCTGGGTGAACGCGCTGTGCCCGTTTACACCACATATATGTGCGTATATCGCTGTTCTCTGGAGTGTGAATTCCCATTTCCACGTCGCAATAATCTGCTGAGATGCCCCTCCCCCTCCTTTTTTCTCTCTCCCTCATGGAACGTTACGTCCAGTGTTCTAGAAATTTCTGCTGAAACAAAAGCAACGGTCGGCTAGACTTACAAGAAAAAATTGTCAATAATATTTTTTGTTATTCCAGTTACGAGAAGAAGTTAAACAACGGTATCAAAACACTTTCGATATTTTATCTTGTGTAAATAGCGTCGTTTTATTTAATTCGAAATTTCTCGTACTCGTTACTCAGGGTAAAAAATTCACATACAAATATATAAAGTGGAAGAATGTTAACACCACATTATATGATGTCATAACATACAGTCATAAAATTGAAAAGTTTTTGCTGAACATTATTATTATTATTTTAAATTTTATTTCGAAAATGTATCATTAATGATAAGAAAGTGATTGACCTAAGACCATGCGAAATTTTTTTTGAACATGGCAAGTTTAACCTATCCTGGCGTAAATTTTCAAATAATATCGGCTTCAGTTATATTGCAGTCAGATTTTTTAATGATCATTTTCTGCCTAAGAGATTTGGCATTTGGCAATGCGTGCGGGCTTTCACTTGATTTTAATATATAAAACCGACCCTCTGAACTAAGTTAATCTTAAAACATAACAAATTCATAAAGAGTTCTATCTTTTAATTATTTCTTTTATATATATTTAACGGTTTATGATACATGTTTTTTAAAGAATGCGATGGATTTTTTTTAAGTTTGTAGTAGTGTCAAGAGATTTTAGTCAGCACTTTGCAGCAAGGTTTTAAGCTCTGGTGAGGGGTGATATGAGGTATGTATGGAACAGCACTGGAATAGAAAGGGTGGGAGAATGGGATAACCCCAAGAAAACCCGCTGACTAACGTAATCGCGTGGCATGATTACCACAAGCGGAAATCTGAAACGACCCTGCCGGGAGTCAAATCCGGATCGGCTTATTGGAATGCAAGGGCCCTACTCGCTGCACCAACTGCCATGCTTTTAGTAGATTTAAGAATCTGTAACTATACTGAAAGCTAGCTGTAAACTGCAGATTGTCGTGTACTGTACTATTGCAATGGCGTATGTCCACAATAATGCAGTACGTTATTCTGTCCCATCGCAAGAAACATTAAGAGACTTTGCATACTGTCGTGGCACAACTTACAAATACCAATTTAAGCCATGCCTGCTAGTTTTATCACGATTTCTATAGAATAATCACTACACAGTTTTAAAGCTAGTAATTAATTATTTCTACGATATATTTTTTGTGCCAATAAGACCCACAGTTTTTACAGTTTTCCGCCCTATGTAGTACAAATTTTGTAATGATTATTAACTAAAATAAATTAATTTTTGTGATCAAATTGTCTATTATTTTGCAAGGAAAGATAGCTGCACACAGCTTTACATTGTGACAGTACTTACACTTGAATTTTTCATTAATTCTGTTGAATATCATTCGAGGCCTATGCACCAACACGAATAAAATTACTGAGCATCACCTTAAGGGGAAAATAGAGTGACTATTTTGAATTTGAGTATTTTTATCGTAACTAGTGTTCGAGATACATTTCTGAAAAGTTAACGTTTAACTTATAATTTGTGATAATTGATTACAAAATATTGATGGCTATTGCTCTTATGAATCAGGATAGCCACCATATGGCACATCATAACGTAAATTACTGATCTTATCAAAAATAATTTTTTTTTCAATAAAAAATATCCTATCACTCTAAGTCAACTACTGATGGATCGAATCAGAAATTAAGTACCTTGAGTCATTAATGTAAGACATTAATTTTCATAGTCTCCCTCATTGATAATGATATTACACAAAACACGTGTTCTATGTCTCGTGTTCTGAAGGAGTGAGTGATCTTCTAAAATTTCAACACTTGCATCATGAATGTAGTTAATGTCTTCGGATGTTTCTTGCAATGGGGCAGAATAACGTTCTGTACTGTTGTGGACATACGCCATTGCAATATTACGTCATCCCAGAAATCAAATATTAGTCTAAGTAAAAAACCTTTATTTGTTGTTGACTAATTCCTTATGAGATCTTTCATGTACTGTTGTTTTAGTTCATGGATGTGTTGTCTACAGACAAACTACGTTTGTTTTCTCTACTTTTTTTTTGCTTAGTCTCATATTAGATTACTGGGATGACATAATGTTGCAATGGCGTATGTCCACAACAGGACAGAACGTTTCGAATGTAGTTGCAGCTACCAGTTTTGGTGTCAGAGGACGCGCAACTTTACGTAAGTAACCAGAGAGGCTACTTTAAAAGGAACCATGTGCAGTTTAACAATTTTTCGAATTTCTACGCGCCAATCCCCTTAAAATGTTATCTGCGTGTGCTTCGGTCGTATCTCATTGGACAAGACACGAGGAAAACACGGCTCCGGAACAGCGGCGTAAAAATCCTTGCGTGCCAGCAGAAGCAGAGATCCCATCGTCCCTGGTTTAATTTCCAACAACGAGAAGTTCTCTGCGACTTGAGACCTTCAGGCTGTCTTATCTTCCCGAGGATTTGTTTTCGCGTAATTACATAGGCTGATGAAGGAGGAAATCTACTTTCTACCTACCTGCATATGAATTTCTGAAACTTGAGAGTCTGAGACTTATTCAGCTTGTCACGAATTTTAGCTTTTCATCTTTAAATAAAATACTTCATTTCTTCATTTAAAAAGATGCTTTTACAATGCAATTTAGTTAATTAATATTCCGGCAAGTTATTACTTCAGCTTGTAAGTATCTGCAGGAAAGCTCCGGATAGTTCCCGCACAAAATTTACGTGCATAGACATTATTTGTAAGCAAACTCAATTTTCTGTTTTGGTTCGCGATTTAAAACGTGCTTGGCGTGTTCTTTCGATTTTATTTGAATACTTCTTCAACAGATATAGTGTGAAACTTAATCTTAAGCAGACTTTTTCTGCAGTTGTGACAACTCAGATATAATCTACCCGACTGTTATAGTGCTCTTTACTGGGTTGTTTATTTATACACGTAACTCAAATAAATTGTTTATCCTAATGACTACTCAGAAAATTTGGTGACATATTTGGATATGCGCATTTTTCTAACATCTTCGGGACTGGTGATTTTTACGACGAAAAAAAAAATCCGTGAATTTCACAAACAACGAAATCATCCTTAAGTACTTTATGAAAGAAACGCAGTGTGTTTTTTACTTTTTTCGCTAAATAACGTTGGCTAAGAGTTATTAAAAATAACAACTCCGCGAACACTGCTTAATGAATTTAAGAGATTTCTTTCAGTTTTTTCCTTGGTTGAATTTTGCGACAAGGTTTTTACAAACTCCATCATAGCATGCAATTTCCTTAGAGCACGGCACGTAAACCCGCATAAACAAACTAATTTACTTACGGAAGCAGAACTGTATCAACTGTTGTGTTATTGTCACGTAAAGCGCTGTATGCATTTATGTAATAACATATACGTTCTCTGGGCGCTTATGAAAGGGACATCGGTTGTAGGGTAATTTTACAGGTTGTAAATCTCGAAAACACTTACTATCGCTTATAGAAACGTTGTTTAACTCTAAATATTTTTCGGTACTTTCCTAAAATACTTTTATAGCTAGATTTTCAAGGGCTCGTTAAAAATTGTTACCGAAACTAAACAAAACATTTTCAAACAAATTGTCTTTTTTTTAAATTGAATCTGAGATAGGGATGATTGCAATTTCTAACAACGGAAGAAATCGTTTTATTTCTTTTGTAACACATTTTATATTAATTGAATGTGCGTAAATATTTAACAAAATAAATCGCGTATTACTGCTAAGAATACTTCAGTAAAAACATTGGGCGTGAATACGTTCATCAAGTTGGCCTGTTCTATATGAACAATGAATATTGTTTATGATAACTTTAATATTTAATGTACACAAGTTTACGCCATAAAAAGATCCGGTTAAAAATATGTTTACATTTTAATGTGTAAACATTTTTTTTTTTGCAGAATTACTTGCATTCCCGCACATACAAACACAGCAATTTTTATGGCGGTTAAACTCGCAAATTGTTGTTACTAAAGATCCGTTACGAAAATACGCCTTTTATTTTGCAAAAAAACTAAAAAAACTTTAAACATTGTGTTAAACATGTTAAAAGAGTAAATTTAAACAAATTTGCAATATTACTAATTATAAACGTCCATGTAATTTAGAGAGTAACCTATCAATATTTTTATAGTTTTGGCAACAGTTTATCACGCGATACTCATATTGTGCAATCGGGTGAAGTGCTTCATAGGCACTAATATAATATCTATAAATTGTCCCATATAGTGTCCACTTACTTTTTCAATAGAGTAATCACCTTTCGAAGATTGTGCGTTTAGATTCCTTGCACCTGAACATGAATATGATATATAAGAGAAGACTCGCCGTTTGAAGATTGAGCATTTAATTTCCTTACGCCTGAACCTGAGAAGATATATAGGAGAGGAATCACCTTTTGAATATTGTGCATTTAATTTCCTTGCACCTTAACCTAAATAAGATACACAAGAGAGCAATCACCTTTCAAACATTGTGCATTTAATTTCCTTACATCTGAACATGATGACGATATATAGTAGAGGAATACCCTTTCGAATATTTTGCGTTTAATTTCCTTGCACCTGAACTTTTGTGTTATAATGAGAATGCTTCAAAATAAAAGTTTTTATATGAAAACAAATTTGTTCATTGAAACAATTTCGTAAAAAGACCTCAAAAGTAATTATTCTTTCCGGTATATTCATTGCTAATGTTCCATTCATGAAATTACGTTAATAAATTGTAACACGAATTTTTAAAATTGTAGAAAGTCTGAAAACATCGTTAATTTATTTCGCACACAATATGTAGACACACTGGAAAATCGCGAAAATGTTTGTGATAGTCTCCAATAAACTATAGTATATTTACCGTGACACGTGTGAACCGTTTTGGGACAAATCATATATGCTGTGTGTTCAAGCTGTACCGTTCTAACTGGGTTTGTTGTAGAGAGAAACAATGCTTCAAATAAACCATAGCCAATGTCGATACGAAACATTCAGTGCTGTATACATTACGTTGGAGCCTAGCAAATAGTCAACTATTCCCGCGATTTTCCAGTGTCTCTAACAATATGTCAATTGCAATCTCATAACATATAGGAGACACTGAAGGTCCATATTGACAAACTGAATAGGTGTTTAGCCTGAAAGCAGGTATTAAAATGTTTTGGTTGCAATCAATAAAGGTGGTTACCATTGAACCCAAGACCACCTGAACTCATGCTACTTATTTTGCCGCGGTATTAAACAATCGGTACACGGAAATCACTTCGGACTCGGAGACATAAGCTTAGTGAGTCAATTATGGTACATTCTGATTATATTTAAGGGCGATTCTGCACGAGCGCTAGGAAAATGTCGTAAGAACAGCGCCTTGAATGCGAGCTAACGATGATGTGACAAGGCGTCAACGTGTCTAGACTGGCGTTTCCAACGCTATTATAGATGGCGTTAGCTGCTGCGTCAGCAGTTGTAACGCAGGACGCATTCATAAGCAGTTGCAACGTGCCCGCAACACGTCCTACCTGGGCCCTTAAGGGGTATTGATCCCTACCACCGTGCATTTATCCATTACTTCTCGATAACTTCTGTTCCAGTTGACGTATCAAAGTTTTTGTCACGACAGGGCATAGATACAAACTTAATCGATTTTCTGTAATTGTTGGAACCATTATATATTCATTATTTTGCAACGGGAAACAGCTGAAAAGGAAAAATTAATTTATTTACGGGAGCGACTACACAGGCCACAAAATTAACAGAAACAATGCCATATGAATCCTAAAAAGTGAATGAAACAATAAACTATGCCTTGTCAGCATGGAAAAAGTAAACCAATGTCTCTATTCCCTGATTTATAAGAAAAACCGTAAAACCGATCTGACAGGGATCAGTCCCCCTTAACTATCACTACCTACTGTTTGCTCCGAAGCTGTGCAGCAAAGCAGGTGTTCTATTGAATGTGTATGAGTATTTACTCCACTGCAACGCAACCAGATGCAACGTAGGTGCACATTTTTCGTTGCACCCATACATAGTGCATTTTAATATGCTTTTTGAACGGGAGTTATATTGAAAATGAGTGGCAAAATACAACAATGTAGCGTCTCGGACGCTTACGAGTATAACAGCTTAAAATATCCTGTATCTAGGCGTTGCAATCGTGGCGTCTCTAGCGCCCGTGTAGAATCGCCCTAAGACTCGAAGTTACGATGTCAGT
Organism: Medauroidea extradentata; assembly: GCA_003012365.1. NCBI lineage: Eukaryota > Metazoa > Arthropoda > Insecta > Phasmatodea > Phasmatidae > Medauroidea > Medauroidea extradentata. Next base: position 4,607 of record PNEQ01060070.1, on the reverse strand, counting down.
GCTGAAAGCTTGTTCCCCGATTTTATTGAACGACCGCCCTTGCAGTCTTCTGAAAAGTTTCGCCGTATCGCTTAGTACGTTCAATAGCAGGTAATCAACTCGATTCTTCCTCGTCAATTTTCATGCTGCTCCTCCTTCAATCCGACTCCCTTTTTTGTCAGTCTAATTCTCTCCCGCTCCATCTCTCTAGCTCGCTCTCTCTCATTCTCTCTCTTGCTCCCTTCCCATCCTTTCTCTCTCTGCCTTTCTCTAACATCGTTTTGCTGCTACTGGAAGCTTTTGGACCTCGTTATTTGTCGGGGCCGCTCATAGGTGCGTGGTTGGCTTGACTGCTAGGATTCATTTCCCGGTGACGTCACACCTAGTCTGTGCATGTGTGGAGAGTGGCAGAAATTGTCGCTGATCGGCGGGTTTTCTCAGGTTCCTCCCTTTCACCAACGCTTTTGAATTCCCTCGCTGTTCTGTACTATCCTTATGTCAGCATTGCTAACTCTCAAGACCTCGCTACTTATAGCTAACTAAAAATCACCACTTTACACATATATTGACTCGTGACACATCGAAATCCTCAGTTCAGGTGAAAAGTGAAAATAAATCCGCATCACTTTGCTGTCGAAACTCTCCTTCCCATTTTTTAAATGTTGTGTTGTGTAGGCTGTTCACGATGAAATGAGTATTTTTGAAACCCCAAGAACTTTCTGCAAATCCGACTTATTTATTCACTATTTGTGGTTTGCCGAAATCACTTCAGATGAAAGCTTATATGACTCCTGAACAAAGGCCATGGCCAACTCCTTTCTCAGTTTCTGTCATTGTACCAAGTTGTGTGTCACTGTCTAAAATGATCTCGCTGTCGACGAAACGTAAAGTCCAACTTCCTTACCTTACCATTTTAACTTATTAAGGGGCACGGAAAGGTACGATGTCGAGCGGACGACTAGAATACTCAAATCGTCAATAAATTGTGAGCTAGTCTTCAAAATTCGGTGAGATTTTTTGCCAAGTAGATATTTTATCAGCGGACGTTTATTTAAACAGCACTATGCGGTAGTAAGCTTTACTTTCGAGTAGAAAATGAATAACTATTTTTAGAAAAGTAAGGGCTTGAAACCACAAAATCTACCAAAATGAAAAACTGTCATTTTTATAATTTTAATAGGATAACCTCTATGTCTTAATAGTAACCGAAATTCAAAAATGCTCGCTTTTTATTTGACAATAATTTTACTATCCAAAAATTTCTGAGAGAGAGGTTTACAAATGTTAAAAAATTATTTTCAGATGAAAACGCGAGTATTTTTTTAAATTCGGTTATTATAGAGGCCTACATACTATAATATTAAAAATTATGTATAAATTAGTTTTAAATTTTTGTAGATTTTGTGGTTTCAATCTCTTACTTTTATAAAAACAATTTTTAATTTTTTACTCGAAAGTAATGCACACTACCGCATTGTACCACATAAATAAACGCCCGCTGATCAAATATGAACTCGGCAAAAGTATCTCATCGAATTTTGATGAGTAGTTCAGAATTTATTGACGATTGAATAAAAAGGGGCAGTGTCAAATACAGTTAACAGATTGCACCGTGCCATAAAGTAGAAGTCTTACGTTTCCGTTAAATTATTTTAAAAACATTTTTGAAAATACTGAGTTAAAAAGTGCTTAATTTATAGTGAACAGCCTATACCAGTGGGCGAGTGCATTTGAATGGTTAGCACAGGCGGGGCCTATTTTTACGTACAAACACTGAAAAAAAATCGCCTTTCTTTTGACTGTGACATCCATCTATTTCTAATTCAGTATGGTAAATTTGACCGTAAATGAATAAATTATTTGTAGTGTCCCGCACAGAAACCATAGATTTTCGTAAGGACGATTTTGCTTCTTATCAACTCTTGGATGTCTTCCGTAGTTTGTCCGTATTTCTCATGCTCATACACATTATGTAGTCAGAACAATATACTTATTGTGGTTCAGTACTACATTTGGTCACAGTTCTAGCCTAGAACTGTGAACAAGTTTTGTGTGTTAGCAAAATATTGGCGTATTTTCGGGAAAAGTGCAGAAGCGTGTGTTCCTCGCTAGAACCTTCCTTTATTACCTGAAGTTGGAAATAAATTACATCGAATTGCTTTGTTTGTCTGAGATTAATTAATGGAACTTTATTTTCATTTTAATGAGTCAGGATTTCTTTAAGGGAGGACAATTCTACTGTCAACTTAAAAAAATATCTATTCTTTGAAATAAAATATATTTCGGGTTTCATTGTTAAAACTCCATTTTATCTAAAGCTTTAATTTAGGACGTTCTTGTAAAATAGTGTCCTATAGAAATTCCAAGAGAAAAATATTGGTAAATTAGTTTGGACGGTTTCATATTTCGTGACAGAACTATCATACAATTGCTTGTGAAGTCAGAAATTCTGTTAGCACATATTGTATGATCCGACGAAGTAAAATTTTCAGAAATTAAATTGAAACAATAATTGAAGACCTTGGAAGTAAATAATGATAACGATCATTCCTGTAGTTTTCAGCTTAGGTGTAATAAAGTACGTTTAACTTTGACAAAAGCATTACACAAGTTTATGATTTATTATTTGGTTTAAAATAAACTACGTACGTATTTTGTAAATAAGCATTTCTTTTAAATTTAAGGATTACATTTTTTTAAAATCGGCTGTGTTACAATGTGGGTTATAATGATTTACTCCCAAGATCTTCAATTATAATTAAAATTGCATTTATCATAAAATGTGATGTTGCTTCCCTTTATTGTGAAGATATTTGTCCATTAATGATGACAGTTAACGTTTTAAATGTTTTTCAAGACGATATACACATACTCTGCCTTGGTTCGCTTTCATACCGCAAGAAAATAGAACCACCAAAAAAAACAAATTTTTCTCCACCACAGAAGAAGAAAATGCGTTGTGGTCCAGCCTTTTATATTTTTTCTTCGCTTCGTGTTTGCATGGAAATTGTCAGTCGCGATGATATCGTCTCCTTTTGAGGAGCAGAAAACTCATTCTTACACGAAGGAAAAGTACTTGTTACCAACAACCGACTCCTTTTCCATGATCAAATTTCTGCCTCACGGATCACCCGGGTTCGCTCGGCCATCAGACTCGGGTTCATTGGACGTTTAAAGTGGTGAGAATTTTTCTCCAGTGAACAATTTGATTCCATGCCTGTTGTTGTAGTCTAGTAAACGAAATACCGTCATTGTTTTAGAGTAAGAACACTAGTTGTCTGCCCGCGGCTTTGTCCCAATTGAAACATGTAGCATACTTGTGGCATGCAGTATTCTTCAAATAAACGAACAGCAATGTACACAGGCCCATGCACAGGCACTGTACCACATTGCCTAGTGATACGCTTGTTAATTGTTATTACGTATGAATTATTTATCGGTGGTCAAACCCAGTTTTTTTTATCGTCTGCATTGAACGGTATACAAACAGCGATTCCTCGTAGTAACTAGTTTATCGGATCGAGTAGAAACACATAAACAGGGGCCGGAAAATTTCGCGGATTCAATTACCTGCATGCTAGAATCCATTGTCCTATGCATATTCAATCCCGGTGTATTCGTTCATTTGCCGCTGTTTCACTGAGTAGCAGCTAGTTGACTAATGGTCGGGGCTCGAGTATGCACAGGACAGTGCATTTTAATATGCAGGTCATTGAATCCGCGGAATTTTCCGGCCCCTACTTATAAACACTTTTCAGGTATTTATAAAAGCATCATCCAGAATCAACAACCGGAATGAGAGGGAAGGGGGAAACGGGAGATACCAGAGAAAACCCGCCGGCCAGCGGCATCGTCCGGCACTATTCCCACATGTGAAAATCCGAAAATCCGGGGACAGACCCCAGATCGCCTTGGTGGGAGCCGAATGCTCTGACCATTCGGCCACCGTGGGCCCTCTTACTCTCTTAACACTCCTATGAATAGGTGTGGTAAATTAATAAGCACTTTTTTAGAGTATATGTTTTGACGGGTTCCAAAGATATCAAGGATTTGTCAAATACACAGTTCTCGTTATTTCACCCTTAGACATGTATACATGTGTCCAATAAAGGAAAATCGTTGACAATAGTCTGTCAGTTTCCAATTACGAAAACGATTCATCGGAAACACATTCAACCCTTTTTCACCTGTTTAGAGGATACATTAAAAAAAAAATCTTCTTAGTGAATTCCTACGCCCTGAGAGGAAGCTGTCATCAAAATATGTCTTTCCTTTGTCCAAAGAGGTTGTATATTGGTATACGCGTTGATGGATGAAAATATAAGTGAGACACGTCTTACTCTTAATATTTAGAAGTGTTCCGAAGCTAGAAGCAGAAGAATGTTTCGTGTTCCATTTGAACCACAGTGGACCAGTGACATTATAGGCCATTCGGAATAAAGTGAGCACTAAAGATTTAACCTTTGAAAAAAATCACTAGCCGTTACTGCATATACATCACCACTAACAAGAGTTACTTTACTGCTTGTATGGTTGGTAGCGATTTATTGTACGTAGTTCCGTGTATTTTCCTATTTGAATACAATATTAGTGAAAGAACATATGACGAACTCGACCTGTCTGTATTT